>ML995932.1:0-63332 GCA_010093825.1 Teratosphaeria nubilosa
GGGGGGGGGGGGGGTTATTTTTCAACGATATTGCAACCACGATTGATCAACGAGTCCATATCACCGATATTGGTGCACATAACCACTACGCCTATCGACACGACCACGACCTGCGTGTGAAGAAGTCGGAAAGTCAACGATAATAAATCCCACATTCCGCAAGCCCCAGACTTGAAACAAACAACAACCCCATGCGTCTCCGCACCCTCTCCGCCTCCGCGCTAGCCGCCACAGCCCTCTTCCACACCACAGCAACCGCGAAGCCCTTCACCCCCAGACACGCGGAACCAGATCTCCGCGAGCGAACCGCGGCTCCAATCACAATCACGACGTACACCATCTACCGCACCGTGCAGCGGGTCGTCGCGACAGCCACTTCTTCAGCGTCGACTCCTCCTCCTCCTCCTCCTCCTCCTCCTCGTCGCCATCCTACAACGACGACGACATCAGCTTCACTACTGCCATCAGCCGTAGCCGTATCATCGGGTCGTAATGATTCCGTTCCCACCAGCACGACGGGGAGTTCGAGTTCGAGTTCGAGTGCAGCTGTTGCGAGCCTGACGCTGTCGCCTTATGTGAATGGGACGGTGAGTGCGCTTACCTTGACGCCTACGGGTTTGAGCACTGCTTCGGGCGGGGGGTACTCGACTGCGAGTGCGAAAGCTAGTGCTACGCTGGAAGGTGCGGCGGCGGCGGGGAAGGTGGATTGGCATGGGGGTGTTTTGGGGTTGGTGGTGGTGGGGATGGGGTTGAGAGGTCAGGTGTGGTCGGTGTTGCTTTCTCTGTAGGATATTATGATTGTTGGCTTCGTTGTAGATTTTGGGATTGGCTGCCGTACGCGGATCATGCAGGTTTAGCGATCGAGCAGGCCTTCACGTCGAGAGTGCGAAGCCGGAAGGTGAGCGAGCAGGTGGGGTGGTCTGGTCTACTCTGACAGATATCACTCAATCCCGACTGATGCTTGACATCTGACATTCTGAGCTTCGCATCATTTATCAGGAGATCACGCTACGCCTCACCCCTTCACGACAATCCCACCACACGCAACCGTGCTCCCCCCCGCTCTCAACACCACCACACTCCCCTCCGCCAACGGTATCCCCTCCTCCATCTCCAGCAAAATCCTAGCCCTCTGCCCCGCCTTGACAAGCCGCGGCCGCCTCTTCGTGATCTCACCTCCCCCATCAACCAACCCAACAAGCTGCTTGACCTGCCCCGCCACATTGAGTCTCCCGATATGCACATCCACTGCCTGCGGCAACAGACTATCCAGCGCCTCGACGACCGCTTCGAAGTTCTTTGCCACGGCGACAGGAGCGCTGGTACTGCATGCCATGTCGCCGCTGCGGAGGTGATTCGCCTCGATGTCGTCGTTTGCTAGGTGCAGGGTTGCGATCTCGCCGGCTATAGCCCACTCGCGTGCTTCGCCGTGGACTTCGATGCCTTTGACTGTGACGGTCTCGCCACTGGGTTGGATCGAGAGGGTCTCGCCGGTCTGCACGGTGCCGGTGGAGATGCGTCCGGAGATGGAGAGAGGGTTCTGCACTCCACCTCGGAAGACGTCCGTTACTTGTAAGCGGAAGGGCTGTTTCGCGAGGGTGTCGACGCGTGGGTCTTTTGGTATGGACGCCTCCAGCGCTTTTACGAGGGTAGGGTATGATTTGCTGACCCATGCAGTAGGGCCGGAGTTTGGTGGTGGCTTAGCCACGTTGTCGCCGTTCAACCCACTGCAAGGGACAAAGCGGATATCTTCATCCGCGAAGCCAGTCTCGTTCAAGAGTTTCGTGATCTGAAGTTTCACATCGTCGAAGACTTGCTCACTCCATGCCTTCGGAGTTGTTGAGTCGAGCTTGTTCACAGCGACCACAGTGTGCTGTAATCCGGCAGCCTTCGCTAGTTGGATATGCTCCCTTGTCTGGCCCTTCATACCGCTCTCCAGTTGATTGGCATCAACGACGAGGACTGCAATGTCGGCCATCGAGGCACCTCCAATCATAGCTGGGACGAAGTCTTTGTGGCCAGGTGCATCGAGGATGGTGAAGTCCACGGCATCGGTCGAGAAGGGGTGTTGCGCAATGTCGATGGTGACGCCTCTCTCACGTTCATCGGTGCCAGAGTCCATGACCCACGCCAATGCGAACGAAGCTTTGCCCATTTCAGACGCCTGCTTCTGATATCTAGGTTCATGTCAGCTTACGAGCCTAGTTTTATTCCCTCGGCTGTCATCCGACTGATCACCCAGAGCACTAATAGATTCAAAGACTAACCTGTCGATGTCTCTTTGTGACACGGCTCCAGCATCTGACAGCAGCCGACCCATCAGAGTGCTTTTACCATGATCGACATGACCAATCACAACAAAAGCCGCGTGTGGCTTCCTTGTCTGTTCTTGCCAGATCTTGAGCACATCCATACCCTTGCTGCGAATCTTTGGAGCTGGTGCTGGCGCACTTCTATCAAGCTGCAAAGCCTCAGTCTTTTGAGCCAAATCATTGGATGTTCGTGCTCCCTTGAAATTGCCTGTTGATACTATACATTAGCTCTGCTTTGCTTTGTCACCCGCAAGCTTTCCTCCATTTTCTCCTCTTCCACTACACAAATCGAGTGCATGCTGGCACATTCTCACTTCGTCAGACCTTTGCTATGCTGCTGCGCTCGCATAACCACATCATCTGGTGAAGGTCCCTTGAATGGGTCCTCTGCCCCGGAGCCGATCATGTCTTGCAACGTGACTGATGAAGCAAAAGTTGCCCGTACTTTGCTTGCTGATAACGTCTGGCCGAAAGTGGTGGGCGACGCTCGGATGTCAGGTATGTCTTCAGCTACCACAGCAGGAGGAGGAGTCGGTTCCCGTGGTGGTGGAGTCGGATCCCGTTTCTTGCGGACAGGATATTTCTTCGGCTCTCCCGCTGGTGCTTCATTCTCCTTGACATCCTTCGGCTTGGTCAGGCGATCCAGCGCATTGGACGCACTCTTCGTCGTCGTGCTGTCTGCAGTCGCTGCTTTCTTGCGCCGCTCTTCCGCCAGCTTAGCCAGCTTGGATGATCCGCCTAACAGCTTAGGCCGCGGCATCTGCCGACTGGTGGGGCTCAGGTGACCTTGCATATCCTCTGGAACATTTTTCCAAGGGACATTACGGAACCAATCTGCTGCTGACATTGGTGGCATGATGGGCGCGTCTGGTGCCACCAATGTTAGAAGTAAATGAATTGCATGGGCCGTCTCTGCCATTTGACAACCACTTCCACCATCTCATCCAGCCGAATCGAATGACGAGAAATTCGCTTGACTCACCTGCCTTTTCGGCGCTTCTTTGTGCCGCCTGATCAAACTTATTCGCTTTCTTAGACTGGTCCTTTTTCGTGGCCGGTGGCTGTGGTTTTGGGGTCCGTGCATTCTTGAGGTATGTGACGGAC
Source organism: Teratosphaeria nubilosa (assembly GCA_010093825.1). NCBI lineage: Eukaryota > Fungi > Ascomycota > Dothideomycetes > Mycosphaerellales > Teratosphaeriaceae > Teratosphaeria > Teratosphaeria nubilosa. The sequence continues at coordinate 3,417 of ML995932.1, forward strand.
TTGGCGACATCCCAGTAGTAGTGCCAGAGCGCGTCCTCGATATCTTGATCGGAGACTGTGACACCCGCCTCCTCCAATTCAGCTCGCACTACCGGAGTGAGGGTCGCGAAATTGTCTCGATCCTCTGCGGAATAGGTCTTTTCATCTTCAGCATAATCATCTTCCCCATCGTAGGTATCATCCTCATCGTAGTCGATATTCTTGTTCCGTTGCATCTTGCCGTATCTCTCTCCGTGAGATTGGCAGTCGAAACTTCGTTATTTTTGACTGTATGAATCTATATGAACACCCAACGCTCAGAAGTAGCGTCATATACACTTGACGCACGGGCCGCATATTAGCCGCTTCGGGGGCAAACCTGCTTACCTTTACACACATTCTTCGCTTCCGCACGGCTGACCGACCCTTCAGCAATATCCAAGTGTTTAAGCTGAGTGCTCGTTGCGAAGGTGCTTAGAGACCGTAGATGAGATGGCTAATGAGATGTGCCGGGCTCGTGCCTCCCTCGTGCCACAGTCCATTACGTCTCCATCTCCTGCGGCAAGCGCGAAGCTCATTCCGTACTGTCAAGACAATTTCGCACTCACGTGCTCCATCCAGGAAACTCGGCAGTAATGAGAGTACAGAGACTCACACTGTCCGGCCACATTCATCAAACTTTGTCCAGTGGACAAGCTTGATCTGCTCCTCCATCTGGAAGTCACTGCAAAGCTTCAGGCAGAAGCTCATGAACGACACCACACCTGACCACCATCAATCGCTTGGACACGAATCGCTTGGGCACATATCGCTTGGGCACGACAAGCCAACCCACGTCATGCCATATACGACACCAGTACGACAGGAGATCACGCTCCTACAACACCTGCTTGGAATCACATCCGCCGGGACTGCTCGAGAAGCCCCGACCGATCCCGTGTTCATCAGCATCGACTGCGAGGCTTTCGAACACGACCAGAGCAAGATCACCGAGGTCGGTGTTGCCGTGTTGGACTGTCGTGATGTCAGTGGCCTCGATCCCCACGGCCGGCAGCAGTGGCTCAATAAAATGAAGTACGCACATTTCCGCCCAGTGGAGTATTGGAACCTGGTGAATAGTGAGTCTGATTCATGGAGGTAGTACCTCTGAGGTTTTGGCGGACCGTACTAATTGCTTTTGGCAGAGCGATTCATCAAAGGCTGTGCGGAGAGTTTCAATTTCGGGACAACAACCTGGGTGATGGAGGCAGATATAGCCGGTGTGCTAAAGCGGGTCTTCAGGAGCCCAAGCCAGCTGGCTAATGCCGCCACATTTGACAACGACTTCGCGCCCGAAGATCGCAACGTCATTTTTGTTGGCCATGGGGCTGCAAATGACGAACAGTATCTTCGCCGACTAGGGTTTTCTCTCCGTACGGATGCCGTCATATCACGTACGATGGATACTCAGCAGCTTGCAGGTGGCGGTAAGAAGAATGGCGTGGCCCTATGGCGACTTGCGCTTAGCCTTTCTTTGGATGCTGTCAACCTTCACAACGCCGGCAATGACGCTGCATATACTTTGCAAGCTCTTGTCGCCATTGCGCTTAAAGAGCACGTGGTGCCGAACAGTACTCTTGTGGATCTGGCGAAGCTCCAAGGCAAGGCCGTCAAGAATCCCGACAAACACAACCGAAGGATAGCACCTCAGGTTTGGCAGGGTACAGCCACTAGACGTGGCAGCGCATCAACATCGACGCCCGCTACTGTTCATGCTGTCAATCGCGTGCGTCAAGTTCTATCAAGTAAAGAGCGTAGACAGCACAAGACGGCGCTGCGAGCTGCACAGGCATCTTCTCTGGCAAAATCACCATGAGCCAAGCTTCGAGCTTAGGGACTCAACTAGCCACAATAGCCGACTCGCTGCTGACAGCCGCAGACAGCCGGACATCACCCGGTACAGAAATGACGACGGCAGCTGGACCAAGTCAGCACCGAATAGGACAAGGAGTCGATCGCGGATTGCGTCTGTAGTGGACGTCAGATACCAGGCGCGGAAGGTCTCTGGCTGCTTCGCTGGGTTATTGGTAAAATGTGTGGCTTTGGCGGTGGCTACAGCAGAATGATGCTAGGAAGACGACAGGATCCAGCAGGTATGTAACAATTGAGGATCCACTACAGGAGCAATCTCCAGCGATGCCATAAGTCAACCAATTGATTGACTGGATGACTTGTCGGTTGTGACATTTCTACGACACTTTGTCAATACATGTTCTACCGTTGTGAGTAGTCAAGCCGCATCACTAAGCAGGGTATAGCAGCCAACCGTGTCAACAAGCAGCCAACAGTATTATTAAGCAGTCAATCCTTATCAACCAGTCAACCGGTTGCTCGACTGATGCAATCACTGGCAATGCCTGGCTCTTGTATAACGTCGATGCCCAAGACCGCTCTTCGTACTACATAAATTTAGTAGAAGCAATCCTACAGGATGCATGGCGCTCATCCTCGAGGCCGACGGATCCCGGAGGTAATTCGCCCCTTTGGCCATTGGAATGGTGATTTGATCAACGGTAATGTCGCGCGGTATCACGATCGAGAAATCAAGTCTGTCTCCATCGTGAGATACCAAGCCCTTGAGGAGTAGTCAATCAAGTCCGACATCCGACGACAATAATGCACCTTGCAAACAATCAGATATGTCAAGAACTGAAGATCCAAGCTCCAACCGTTCCGCTCTTGGCCGTATCAGCCGAGCCGAACTGCCGGTCCCCTGCGACCGGCTGAGGTGGAAAGTAGAAAACGTCCCGGGTCTCAGCGGTGTTTGGCGAATGACGCAACCTATATATCAGATTGCTCGAGCTTCCTCTATTACCCTTTGCGTTCACGAGGGATTAGTATATGTTTCAATCGCCTGACCGCCATGCTGGAAAGTTGGCACTAACGAACTGGTTGTTTTTGGCCTCTGTTTCAGTCTCTAGGATTTCCCCTGCAGATGTCGGCCACCAGCATTGACGACGCCGACATACCATCTTGCGAGCATGATATCGAGAAGGCGAATGTGGCGCAACGACGAGAGGAGACAGAGTCAGGGACGGCAGGAACCTTGGAACCTACTGGAGGCGGTCAACCAGATCTCGGCCTGCGTCCAGTCGCGCCAATTCGCAGCCACAGCTCAGCACGTTCGCCCAAGTCATTCACTGATGGCTACTGGCATTCCGACGATCGCGACAAGCAGGTAACACCTGATGATGCATCGCCGGATCCAGAAAAGGAATTTGAGGTGACGTTCGATGGCGACGCGGACCCCTACAGCCCCAAGAACAGACCGAAGTGGCGCAAATGGACAATCGTGCTCATCTTGGCTGGCTCGTCGCTGTGCGTCACCTGCGCATCTGCATTGTACACCAGCACGTATGCACAGCTCGAGGTTGACTTCCACGTCGGTCGAGAAGCCGCAACGGTCGGCCTGACAACGTTCGTGTGTGGCTTGGGGTTGGGACCCATGTTTCTTTCGCCACTATCCGAGTTCTATGGTCGTCGCATTGTATACCTTTACGCGTTCGGGATGTTCTTCATCTGGCTCATTCCCTGCGCCGTGGCCAACAGTATTGCGACGATGCTTGTCGTCCGTTTCTTCGACGGGTTGGCAGGCTCTGCCTTCTTGAGCGTTGCGGGCGGGACGGTGGGAGACATGTTCCTGAAGAACGAATTGTCAGCCCCAATGATCGTCTATACGGCATCCCCTTTCATTGGTCCCGAGGTGCGTTTTTGATCACTAGCAGGGCACCTGAAACATTGACTGACCTTTTGTCCACCACCTCGCAGGTCGGGCCTGTAGTGGGCGGTAAGCATGCTTCTTTGACTCCTGCATATCTCTTGCGTCTGAATGCGCGCACGCATCGATGCAGCAAGGGTTGAAGGCACTGCGAGATGTACGTTACCTCTGATGATTGTTTGCAGGCTTCATCAACCAATTTACTAACTGGCGGTGGTCATTCTGGGTGTTGGTCATATGGGCTGGTTTCATGTGGTGCTTGATCTTCTTCTGTGTGCCGGAAACTTACGCACCCGTCATGTTGCGGCGCAAAGCTGTCAAGCTGCGTAAAGACACTGGCGACGATCGATGGCAAGCCCCAATCGAAAGAATGGACAAGTCAGTCACGAGGACGCTCCTGTGGAGCTGCATTCGACCCTTCCAGCTACTGACGTTCGAGCCTATGTGCTTGAACCTGTGTTTGCTGTCGGCCATTCTTCTTGGCATTATTTATCTGTTCTTCGGTGTAGGTGTAGAGAAAAAGGTACTTTTACGTTCAAGAGCACTGACTATGCTGCTAGGCTTTTGCGCTAGTGTTTGAGAACAACCACGGCTTCAACCAGTGGCAAATAGGCTTGACCTTCCTTGGCATTTTGGTAGGCATGCTTCTTGGCGTCAGCTTGGATCCGATATGGCGAAGAAACTGTACAAAACAATGATCCCGGCTGTCGACTCTTTGCGAGCGCTAATGCAACGACAGATGATCGACTCGTGCGCAACAATGGCGGTGTATCGGAGCCTGAATTTAGACTGCCGCCCACGATACTGTGCGTCTCATCGCGTGATTAGCCGCGCACGTACAGTCTGCTGACTTGCATAATTAGGGGAGCGATGCTCGTTCCTGTGAGTCTGTTCGGATTCGGGTGGTAGGTGCCTTTTCATTGTTGCGATCAAGTCACAAGCCAGCGCGCCCTTGATCAAGTTACGAGACACATTGGCGGCATCAACGCTTTGAGCCATCGATCAGTCAACAATCGGCTGACCGCTGGATCCATCACGCTGTCAATCACGAGTCGAATGCACCAGCGCATCGACGCGTCAAGCGGTTGCTTGAGCTATGCAGTCAGTGCTCTGTTGAGGCTTGACAAATAGCCGCGAAATCCCGTCGTACCCGCTAAAGTACCCAAGAGTTGCTAATGCAAACGTGATGCAGGACCACGTTCTCTTGGTATGTTCAGGTGTACAGCGTGCATGAATTCTGGAAGATCTTCGCAATACGAGCTCGCTGATCCACAACCAGGGTCCATTGGATTGTCCCAAGTATGTTTCCGGATGATTACGAGGCCTGCAGAGGCGATCATTGCAGGCGAAATCATGCTGATGATGAGAGTGCAGTAATCTTTAGTGGCCTATTCGGTTTAGGCAACATCCTGTGCTTTGGAGGTGTCAGTCTATCCCCCTCTACCCCCTCCTCCAATGCAGCGCAGAGGCTAACAAAAGCTTCGTTAATAGGTATATACTTATTTCGTTGAAACCTACCCTCTTTACGCAGCGAGCGCGTTAGCTGCCAACAGTTTCGCAAGATCAAGCTTTGCAGCCGCATTTCCACTGTGGGTGACGACCATGAATGAGTCCTAAGAGACTTTTACTGACGCATCTCTGGCGCCAGATTCGGCGTGCAAATGTACCAAAAACTGGTACCTTAGCCTTCTCCCTGCTTGGTCGTCGTAATAATCAGGCGGTGACTGACACGATCAACCACAGGGCTATCAGTGGGCCAGCTCGCTTCTTGCCTTCATCGCTCTAGCCATGGTGCCTTTCCGTAAGTGTAGTACCTCGAGCATGTGGCTATCCCGTCCCATGGAACGAGCGCTGATCAGTGCCTACAGCGATCCTGTTCTTCAGGTTCGGCAAGCGTCTCAGGGGCCACTCTCGCTTTGCACAAGCCTCATCCTGAATGGGTAAAAGGAGGACTTCCATCGAGACAGTGTGCCAGCAGATGGAAATCGAAAGCAGGACGGCAAGGTGACACCACGTCCTGAGCGTTCGCGAAGAAGCCGTGGGCCCACAAGCCAACCAGTCAGGGCTGCCTCCACGTTCTTCTCCATATCGTGGCTGCTTGGGCTGCTGGCTGGGGGACGCCCCTGCCACGTGACACCATGCGTGCTCATGACGCCGTGGTGCGCGTCTGAGACGGAAGATCTTGGTGCTGCGGCGCAGATGGCCAGTGAGATCGCAGGTGCTGTGGTCGGCGCTGATGCCGCTCTGGGATGCGATCCCAGGGGTGAATGGCGGTGACAGGCGGCAGACAGGTGAATGTCCTGCACGTGCACGATTTGAGAGCGTCATGACGGCCGAGTCTGGGAAGTCTGTTGCGACTGGGATGTCTTGCAGGCAAGGAGGAGTGTGTAGGCTATTTACGTTGCTGCAGGTGCGAAAGTATATTCGAGTATAGTACGTAGTAGGACCTAGCAACGGTGTGCGGGATTCGCCGTGCGTGCCGTTTGGCAAGGGTAGGGTAGGGTAGAGTAATCGACTAGAACTACTAAGGGAGCCTCGGCGAAAGCACAGGGCAGGTCGCCCCACCGTTGCAGCGTCGACGGCCATGTGCGCGCGGTTTCGATATGGAAGCTTAGGTCTGACCTGCTGCTGCGCTGCATCGAGATTTACCGGAGGCAGTACCTTGGTGGAGGGGCGTCGCCTGCCTTGTCGCAACCCCAATAATAATAAGAATAATCCCACAAGCAAGCAGGTCATACTGCAGGCGCGCATTGCGCATATGCAAATTGTGATCTCGCGAACACCAGGTGCCTGTGCAGCGAGAGGTGCGTCAGAGCGCAGCGTAGCTTGAAGGTCCGCCAGGATGGTGATGAGGACTGAGTCGCAGCGCAAGCGAAGGTAGTGCAAGACTCACGAGGTTCGTCTCCTGCTTTCCAATGCGCCTCCTCTCGCGTGCGCCTTGGCTACCGAGCACCGCAGAAGCGTTCCATACCTCGCTGTTGGACTGATCCGCCTGCGTGCACAGCTGCTGCTCCTCTTTGGGACGGCGCGCGTTGCACCGCGAGGTACAGTGCAGTGCGTGAGGGTCCCTTTCTGGGACGGGATTGGCGAGGGCGGGCGGCGTGGACGGCGACACAAGGCTCGTGGTCGGAGCAGAGCTGCTGCAAGAGTTGTCTGGGTCGGGTTGCACGATTTAATTGGAGATTGTAACACGGCATAATCTTTGCACACGCCGCGCACGCGTGATCGCGAGGCAGTGGGGCCATTCCTGTGCTCCAACGCTGCCAAGTGGTTGGCTTCCGCTGCTATTCCAGCGTGGCGGCTGCCACTGGATCGAGGAATCATTGACGGATAGCCGCAGACGCAACGTGCGCATCGCGCTCAGGCGGCCTGTGCTCGAGGTCGGTGCCTCCAGGAAGGTGGTACTGGCAGTGAAGCGGCGGAACAGTTAATATGTCGCCCGAGCCTGAAGATGGCTCGGCTTCTTCAGAGCCTGGCATCGAGCACGACTCGGGCACCATGGCAGACGAAAAGACCGAACGCGCCTCTACCGAAGAGAAGTCACTAGCTCAAATCACCAACGGCACTAGTCAGACGGCGAAAAGCAACGCAAAGGATCCTAATCGACCTAGGAGGAAGAAGGCCCGTCGAGCGTGCTTTGCCTGTCAACGGGCGCATTTAACGTGCGGTAAGGATTTCCTCAAACCAACCCCTGGTGTAGATCGCTAGGTGGCGGCGATGGCATCTCACTAACAAGTATCTCCAGGCGACGAAAGACCTTGTCTCAGATGCATCAAGCGCGGGTTGCAAGACCAATGCCATGATGGCGTACGCAAGAAAGCCAAATACCTCCACGATGCTCCAGCAGAGGCACTCATGCCTGGCTTTGCCGGAGGTTACCATCAGAATGGTGCCCACAACATATCTGCATTACCACGTGCCTCTTCCTCTCTCGTCACCAGCATGCCAACATCACAGCCTGGCAACTTCTTTTCGCAGAACGCCCAGCCGACATTTCCGCAGTATGGACCGAGCACTCAGTCTGGACATATGGGTGGCCCGATGATGGACGGCAGCAACCTTGACTTCAACGGCCAGCATGTCACCACGCCAACCCATTATCAATCGACGTCGAGCCAACAGGTGTCTCCCGAGCAGGACATCACCAACACCGTAGACTCATCTAGCACTCTTCAGCAAGGTGGCACTGCATCGTTCGATGCAGCCTTCATCGACCCGAACGATCCATCGCTGTTCAACTTCAACATCTCAGACCTCAACTTTGGCAACCACTACGGTGCACTTGAGTTCGGCATGCTCGGACACATGTCTTCAGGCGCTGTCGGCACTCCAGAAGGAGAGGCCATGATGAACCAATCGAACAATGGCGCGATGTCGTTCGATGGATCGTCTGGGTTCCAAGGCAGCTATGGTTTCAACCCGTCCTCCTCGGACTGGCAGAATCTGTCCAGGCAGGGCAGCTCAACCAATTTGTGGGCCTCATCTACCGGACATGGCATGGATGCGTACGCCATCGGTGACCACAGCCATCTTGGTCAAAGCCCACATTCGGACAACCTGAATCCATATGGCATGTCACCCGAAACGCAATTTGCGCAACCTGATCAGCAGGAGCTGTTGCGACAAAGCATCTCACAGGCACAACAGCAGCAGCGCAAACCAAGCGCTTTTCCAAGCAACAGCGTGGATCAAGCGCGAAAACGGCGCCGTGACACCGCAGCGATCTACACGTCAGTGCAGGCGCCCTATTCATACACACAAGGCTTTCACGCTCTCACGGCTTTCCTCAACAAGCGTTTCCCACGAGACAAGGTGCTTCGGATTGCAAGATCGCTGGCGACCATTCGCCCGTCTTTCATTTCTTGCAACCAGAATCTCAACCACGATGATTTGATCTTCATGGAGAAGTGTTTCCAACGCACGCTGTGCGAGTATGAGGATTTCATGGCTGCTTACGGGACGCCGACCGTCATTTGTCGCCGGACAGGCGAAATTGCGGCTGTCAACAAAGAGTTCTCACTTGTCACCGGCTGGCGTAGAGACGTCCTGCTGGGCAAGGAGCCGAATTTGAACGTGAACACTGGTGGCCCCAACCACATTCCTGGTAATCAGACTGGTACCAGCTCGCGAGGCGCCGCCACATCACGCTTCCCCAATGTGGACGCGGATTCAGGGCGACCACAGCCTGTTTTCTTGGCGGAACTACTCGATGAGGATAGCGTTGTGAACTTCTACGAGGACTTCGCCAATCTTGCGTTTGGCGCATCGAACTCTTCGATCATCGGCGCACACTGTTCTCTGCTGAAGTACAGGACAAAAGACGATCCTGGATGGGGACCGAACGATCACCTTACCGATGACGGCAAACGAATCAAGATAGACACCAGGATCAGGGCCGAACCATTAATCCGAGGTCACGATGGCATGAATGCGCTTGGAGAGCGCGATGGCAGAGTGGATTGTACGATGTGCTTCACGGTGAAGCGGGACGTTTTCGACATTCCTATGCTTATTGTTATGAATGTGAGTCAAGCCTGATCAATCGTAAGTGGCATTTCGGCTAACGTTTCCAAGTTTTTGCCGTGCATATAATTTGCAGCACAATGGCGCTGGGCTTGGGCTTGGGTTTCGGCATGGGTATGGGATTTGTACAATGGCAACGCAATCACAGATACCCGACCGCTGGCACGGAGAACGGGGCATAGCAAGACTTACAGGAGATGCCTCCAGGTGAAAGTGCTCCGGCAAGCGGCGTCTTGGGACTTTCAGGGACATGGCGACTAGGCGCTCCACAGCGATGCATAGGGATTGCTTACATGTACTAATGGTAGTAATGTGTGAGAATTACGAGCTATGGCTTCTGTAACACATTGGATAGTTGCATATTACAAATCTTATCAGAAGTGCTAGACAATCGATCAGTCGAATGACTACAGTACTTGACGCCGCTTGTCGATGTCGCTGGCTGCTGCATAGCGTGGGCTGATTGACGCGAGCTGGTCGTTTGGACTTAAGATCGGATGATTGATTGACGCTCTCAGCTGGTCATTCGGTATGATCGATCAAATCACTGGCATTCATGTTGTCTTGATTGCGTTCGATGTTGCCTTTTATGGCCTGAGGCACCAACCGTCACGTAATCGCAATAAAGTAGTACCTAGGAGGCCCCGCCTTGTGCCTCTCTGAGAGTTACACGGCACCATGCAAGGACCCAAAGCAGCAGCTTCTCCGGCGACACGGCCATCGAGACTTGATCTTCATCAAGACATAAGACCGCCCTGACCGCAGCACAAGGACATTCACGTCGACCTAGAAAAGAGCAGCAACGATGACGAGTACGAGTCAATCTCCCGCTACACAACAGCCCAGTAGCGAGGCTGGAGGAACGACCAGTTCCGCTCATGAGGCAGTCAAAGCGGAAGTGAGAAAGGAACGGCCTTTGACTGCAGGTCCTGATGCAGGGCCTGAGCCGCCGTTCCCAATTCGACTGGACGGCAAGGTGATCAAGGGGTTTGGCAGAGGAAGTAGTGAGGTAAGAACGCCATTCCTTTCAGGCGAGTCGGTCAGTGCTGGTGACTGTGGTCATGACGACACGGGGACTGCTTTAGCTGTGTCCCGTACGCTATCAGATGCGCTGTGCGAGGACCGAATGGCAGCAGGGGCGGCGATCAGGGCTGAATACGTATATGCGAGCTATTCCAGTCGCCGCGCCAGGCACAGTCGTTGGTGACCAAGGAGGAAGGATCTGTTGAAGCGGCACGAGCATTGCTTCGCACGCATGTCGGCCTTGTTGTACCGCCTGTGTTCTGGACAGTCGTTCGTCCTGCAAAGTCGATAATTGTCAGCTGTACCCGGCGCTCTGGTACCTGGGAGGCATCCCAAGGGATTTGGCACAGGGTAGGCACACGAGACAACGTGGCGACCATGTGCACGGCATGCAGGCAGGCGAATACGAGGCAAACACGACGCTGTGATGCTCCCAGTACCGTGTGCTGCCAGCAGCGCTCAGGCTCCGAAAAAGAACTGAAAGGACGACGAGGACATGCACTGCCTCGCATCCAAGCCTCGGCTTGGTCTCAGAAAGGGGTTGACTGCGATGAAGAACACAAGAGCCGTACTTTCGACTGTTGTGATATATTGAGATCGTCGTCCTCCACACTCTTCGCGCCAGGTCTTCAAGGTCACAAGCTATAAGGTTTCATATTACGAACACACCTTCTTACCTGCATCATTGGCAATGCTCTCTCCTCACGATCCTTTCGCTGACGTGTATGAATCTAGCTCGGCATTCCCACAGCCAACATCCCGCTTTCCGGTCTATCCGTCGGCGGCCACACAGATATCGAGTCCGGCGTCTACTTCGGCTGGGCAGGCCTCTCGCCGTCCAAAGCGACGCACCAGCATCCACCCGGCACTGAGGGAAAGTACAAACACATGGCTCGTCACATCTATGATGCTGTGACTAGCGTAGCTTTCGGCGCAGAGTCCGACTCGATGGGCGCGAAGGAGTCGCTGACGAAGGACAAAGGTGCGGTGTATCCGATGGTGATGAGCATAGGGTGGAATCCGTTTTACAAAAATGAGGTTAGAAGTGTGGAGGTGCATATCATGCATCATTTCGAGACGGACTTTTATGACTCCCATATGAATCTGATCATCCTGGGATTCATAAGGCCGGAGCTGGATTACGTGAACAAGGAGAAGTTGATTGAAGACATCAAGACGGACATCGATGTGGCGGGGAGGAGTCTGGCGAGGAAGCCGTATGCGAAATTTAGGAACGATGCGTATCTGTTGGAGTTTGAAGGGAAGCAGGATGTCGCAGAGTGAAGATGAGAAGGTCAAATAATCACTCTCATCATTGTTACAACCTTATGGCGCCGAACGTACACTTCCATGGCCCTCAATCCAACCCTCTCACGCTCCACCCTCGCGCTTAGCATACTCCTCCTCCATCCGCTCCTCATACTCCCTATGCCTCGCCCCCTGCCGCTCATCCGTCACATCCTCAATCCTCCTCTGACTTCCCACGCCACTCCCGCCACCGGCACCCTCTAAAAGCTGATTGCCTTGCGCATCATACCGTCGCGTTTCCTGTACGATTGGCTGGCCCAGCATTTGAGATGCTTGGTTGACTGTCGTGCCCGAATTGTCGGAGTAGCTGGACTGCATGTGTCGTTGGCCTGACTGCTGGCCGTTGGTGTTGGAATTGCTGCTGCTCGAGAAGGAGGAGAAGGATGTGAAGGTCGAAGAGCTGTTGTTGGACATCTTGCTTCGTCTCGAGATTAAATCTGGTTCTTTTTGATTGTTTTTCTGGTTTCTGGTTGAGTGACACTGTGGAAATGGCAAGTTGAAGCAAGGGATATATGTCTGTTCGCCACACGAGCAAGGGTGTACGTCATTGTACAGCCACTTCAGACAGAGGGACAACAGGAAAGATGCGTTTACGCATACATGTACATCGACTCGATGCGACTTGCAATGTTCTGACGGTCAGAGTATCGGAGTCTACATTTTGCAACGGGTACGATGAGGGAGTCCAAAGCTCTCGAGGCAAAGTCTCATACAATAGCATAGCAAGCTATGTGTTCGTAGCAAATCGTTAGTAGCAGATCATTATTACATAGGTAGATCGCGGTGCACAGCAAACAGACACATATTTTACCTCATCCCAACAAAGTCGACTGATGGAAGCAGAGCATCATACCGCCTCGTCAGCATCAAGCCACGGCTCCTCGCCAGGCTTGCTATAGATGCCGGCGACAATCTCAACGTCCTCCCACGATGCCTCCCAGATACTGAGCACCTCCAGTCTCCACTTCAAGCCATCCCTTCTCATCCTAGCAATGACCCTGCTCATGATGCCGTCCTGTCTCTTGTCCGCATCCAAGAACACTCGGCTGTCCAGCTCCCACAGTCTGCTTTGACTGCACAGCTGGAAAGTCCCTGAGATGTGCGGCGGCTTGTCATGGTGCAGATCTGTGAATAAGAAGTGTTGCACTCGCCTCGGCTTCTCTTCGCGATGTGAACGGGCCACACGAGCATAGAGCTCGAGCAGCACGTTCTTGTTCATGCGTACTGCCCGGCAGCCGACGTTCATTGCTTCTCCCACTCGGAAGCAGGTACGCAAGGATGTGATATTGCTAGCGCCGAAAATGGGAGAGCGGTCTAGCATGATGTCAGGGAACGGCTTGCGAACGATGGGCTTCGGGCCAGCTCGTTGAATACTAGACTGCTCGATCCCGTGGAGCAGCTCTTTCTCCGCAGCGGAGAATAGTGCTCCGCCATAGTCATCATCGGGGTTGACTGCACGAACATTCTCCTTGATTTTGCGTGACGACGGTGTCAAGTCTTGGCGAGCGAGCTCTTCAGCTTCATCTGCAGCGTGGACCATCTCGCCATAGTCAGATTCATTCGAAACCAGGAAGCACTCCTCATCCGTCCGAATCGGTGGAGCCTTCTTGGTTTCCCTTTTGGGCTGCTTGCGGACACTTGGTGCTTGGGCTGCTGGATCCGATGGTATCGGCGTTGGCAGCTGACGACCGTCTAACAGGATGTCCCGAGGCGCACTGAGCGTCGTACCCTGCGTCTGTGATGACACAGCTGGTATCGCAGTGGGACTGTTGCAACGATTGGTAGTAATGGCCTCGCGACTCTTCGTTCTTTTAGATTTGCGACGCTTCTTGCTAAGAATTTGAGCTGAGGTGCTGTCCACCGTAGCCGAATTGAGCCACGGCCATGCGATTTGTGCCTTTTCATTAGCTGACGTCGGGGAGGCGCGGCCGTCATAGATTGTCTGACCGTAGTCGTTCGAAGCACGAATAGCATCAAGGGAGGTCGTGGCTCCGGCTTGCTGCACGCGGGTCATCGATGTCTGCTGGCCAAGAATCGAGAGTGGCTGCGATATCTCGAAGACGTCTTCAGTGACCTCGCCAGTGGCATTAGTCACTGGTTTGTGCTGATGATGTGATTTTGGTCGGCCGTCAGTTTGAAGAGTACTCATTCCGCTGTCAGCTTCACGTTGCGTGCTCGCCTTCGTCACTGCCAGGCCGTTGGAGACATCGCTGCACTTGCGACGCTGAGACCTGGATGCTGTCGCTTCGGCAGTGGCACGCTTCTTGCCTCTGCTGCTTGCTGTCTTCTTGCGCTCTGCTGTCAGAACAGATACTTCGGCATCTCCTCGACCTAGGTAAGTAGCTGCAATAGATTGCTGCTGGGCTTCGCGGTGAGCAGGCTGCTTTTCGCACTTGCTCTGCGCCGACTCTGGCACAACGGCAGATACATTGATAGCTGTGAAGCCTCCCATGACTGATTGTCCTCGAACTTGAGCTTCGTCCCAGCCTCTCCACGGCGACATACCGTGACAGAATGTCTTGTGCTAAGCAAGTCTACGAATGCAAGCAGCACTTGATGCGAGGAAGAATCAGGTGAGGTTGGGCTGCTGCCTGAGGCGCGCTCGCGACTGCCAAATCGCATCACGTCCAGATCGCAGAAACATGTACGAGTCCATGGGAACGGCATTTTGCTCCTCTTGCTCATTTTTGGTGTCATCTTTCTCTCATGCGAATTGATCTGCTACGGCTCGAGAGCCTCCACGCTTTCCATCGAGCTTATCATTCTGTTGCCTTAGCTCGGCCGATTGCGGCGACGTCAACGTCACGCGGGTCACTACTGTTGGTCAAGCGCCAGCGCAATGGTGACCAGCAAGTTCATGTGATCCAAGAACATTTTTCGATCAAAGTGCCACCATGTCCATGTTTCGAGAGAAGAAACCCTATACGGCCGTGACCGTGCAGATCGACCGACTGACCAGCGAGCAATATGAAGAAGACGATGTGGGGGGTATCATTGACCTTGTCGATGTGATCCGCATACAAGACTCTGGGCCGACGGAAGCAGCTCGCGCAATCCGAAAGAAGCTGTACGCCTACACGTACCTCACTACTGCTGGCTCTGCTAAATGCCTCATAGAAAATATGGCAACCCGCATCGCCAAATCAGAGCACTTGTGATCCTGGATGGCCTCATACAGAATGCCGGGTCTCGGTTCCAACGCGCTTTTGCGGACGAACCGCTCCTCGAGCGACTTCGTTTGATGGCACGCGAGGAGATGGTCGACCCTCAGGTCCGGCAGAAGTGCAGAGTGCTCTTCGTGCAATGGGCAAATGCGTACAAGAGAACTCCTGGGCTTGAACGCATTGCGAATCTGTACAAGGAATTTCCAAAGACTCAGCGACCAGCTGCAGCAAGGCAGAAAGTGCTTCGCGAGGCCGACCCTTTTGAAGACGACAACGACTCACCTACTTCGCCTGCTGCCGCATCCGCGCACGCTAGGAACCCCTCTCGCGATGTGTCTGCTACTTCGAGTGCTCCTTCTCGACCGGTTTCGCTTATGCCTACTTCGTCGAAGCTTTCAAAGGCAAAAAGCAAGTTCAGCTCAGGAAAGCCATTCAATCTATCGAAAGAGAAAGAAAATATGACCAATTGTATTGCAAGGTCGTCCATTGCCTCGACAAATCTTCTCAATGGTCTCCAGCTGATCAACCGCGAACATCAACGAGTCTCCGACGATCCAGAGATTGCCAAGCGGTTCGAGACGTGCAAAACTCTTCGCCGCCAAATTCTGCTGTATATACAGCACGTTGAGTCTGACGACTGGATCGGGAGTCTCGTCAATGCTAACGACGAGCTTGTCAAGGCACTGACGGCATATGAGATAATGGATCGTAGCATCGATGACGACAGCGACAGCGATCACTTTGAGGAGTCTCCTGTGCCGACCACTGCCCATGGGCGTACAGTGAGCACCGATACTGCGACACAACTTGCTGGACTTCGTATGGATGACCCGGCGCCGGTGAAGCCACCACGTCCAGCACCAGCCGGTATCGCAATACCGGCAAATCGAAGCTTCAAAGGCGAGGATGACGCCAGTGAGGATGAGGGTGAAGATAATCCGTTTGGTGATGCAAATGCTGTACCATTGCCGCACGCTGAGCGCTCTGGCATGAAGTGGCGCGAGATATAGGCATTGGACGTCTTCAATGAGGGTTGTTACTGAGGCTAGCACTCAATGTATATGTGCAGCAATATGATCATGATGAGATACCCAGCCACGGTGTCAAGCTGTCCATTGACACTGATTGCTGGTTTCGGTCTCTTTCTTTGCTATACGCTCTATACAATTGAGTCCGCGGAATGCTCACAATAGTCGTAGACGCTCAAACAACCACAGCGCCATTTCAAGGACAACACGAATCCATAAGCTTCCAGCCGATATAAGACGCTCAAACACTCCAACGCCATCTCAAGGACAACGTGACTCCATAAGCTTCCAGCCGTTATAGCGCGCCATCGTCAGTTTTGCTCTTGCTCACATGACTGTGCATGGAATGCCTGAGAGATCGTCAGCATGAGTCTCCACCACCAAATGCAGGTCAGACATACAGCAGAACTCGCAATCACAGTCTGGGCCGCACGGAATGTCGATGCAAGGTTTTGGCCCAGGCTTCTTAATGCCAATGGTCTTGAGAGGCTTGGCGGCCAGAGTTGGCGTGGTGTGGTTGTGCGAACACATTTTGGCCGCTTGGTACTGCAGACTATTAGCTTGTCGTAGCTTGAGGGACGATGAAACTTGGGATATTGCCTACGTTCGTTGGTCGTGGTGAGTTATCGCTCGGGTTTTGGTAGATGGCTGCGGACTGCTTCTGCTTGTCGACCCGGAATGAGGAGGGCTGTCTGAAAGGTATTTCACACAGCAAACACTGAGGCTGTGCTCACTGAGAAACCTGCTCTGAGAAGCTCTTGCCAGCAAACAAACGTTTCAGGTTGCCGCCGCGTCAGAACGTGGCGACCACGTGTGGCGCATGATGGATTATGACGCTGTCAGGCGTGTCGTGATTGGCTCTTTTGGCATCCCAGTTTCTTGGGTTCACGTGTCGCATTGCGGACTACAATACCGACATAATCGTGAGCAGACGTGCGCAGACTTGAGATCGCAGGAGATTTTGTGCTACGTATATTGCGGACTGTACGTCCTTGAATGCTGAGCGCGAGAACCGACGCAACACTAACGCAGCCGAAAGCCCTACGAGCATTCAGCAAAGCCACAGATACATAGCACTCTCAACCTCACCTCGACCAAACGCCGACAGTATGCCACCCTCCACTGCTTCCTTGTCCGCGGTGTCCGCCTCCAGCTCAACTTCGGCGCCTATGAAAGGCCCCCTGGCTAAGCCACCCGTCAAGATGCCATGCTGGTGCGGCGACGACTGCCAATGCTGTATCATTCCCTGCACAGTCATGTGAAGAATGGAACACAGGCGGAGCAGGGCGTAATCAGACTACGCATTGTTGGATTCAACGTAGCGGGTTATGATGGCATGGAATTATCTGGGGATTACGAGTGGATGCGGACGGATAGGTCATGGTACAAAGCTTGTGAGCACAACACGACTTGATGTTAATGGGAATAATTGAACGAAGGCAAGTTTTGAAGACAGGAACAGAGCTATCCAGGTTCTTCCCGAGCCCGCCCAATGACCTTTAATCAGCGTTAGAGGAGGCCGTCTAACATCACAAGCGAAGCATGGGTAGCTCAGGTGCAGTCACATTAACCGTTATTTAAGCACTCTTTGAGCGGCCGACAAGACTTGCCATCACTATTTATTTCGATTGAGCTGTAATTGACACGTGGAAAGTTAGGTCAGGATAAACTGTTGATGGAGCTATCAAATGCTGGAACGCAATCAGTTAAGCTAAACTGTTGCCCTCTCTATCTGGTGGACGCCAGCATCATTTGACATGCGGAATCAGGTGTCTCAGCTGACCATCGCCAAGTGGACTTCATTCTCGAACTCCCTGTCCGTGCCCTTGCTTCCGCTTGTCAGGCACCGCATTAACATCAACAAGAGCGTCGTATACACACAGTAAGTACTTACGCTATCTTCTCCACTTGCACCACAATATCGGCGAGCGGTGGCATCCCTTCCTGTGGAAAGAACACATATAATAAGGTAAAGAGCCCACTGCATGTGCATGTGCAGGCGGCAAAGTTTGCTACACTTCAGCACGTGAAGCGTCGAGGTGCAGCAATGTGCTGCATTCACTAGCGGTAAGTATTGACAGGGGGACCGGCGAAACAGGTAGAACGACAATTTTACATCACAATCGCGACAAGATGGACGGGCTCACGACCATCACCGTCGGCGCCGGCGTCATCGGTCTATCCGTGGCGCGCGAGCTTGCTCTCTCTGCTGCGAACGACAGCAACACGAAACACACCGTCATCGTCATCGACATAAGAGACAAGCCATGCACGCTCGCATCCGAAGCTTGCTCTGGCATCCTGGCGGCGAGAAAAGCTCCCAGAGAGCTCCAAAGCCTGTTCGAACTGGCCTCGGAAGGCTGGCTGCAGATACTCAACGACCGCAGTTCTGCAATAAACTTCAAGGACGGCGAGAATGTGCGCCTCATTTCACCAGGCAACGGCAAGAGCCACCAGCAGTCGCCGTCCTGGTTTCCAAGCCAAAGGGAGGACACTTTCAGTACTGCCGACGACACCATGGGCAGGATCGCCACTACTGATTTTGCTTCCTACCTGTTCGCCGAGTGCAAGCGCCTAGGCGTCACCTTCATCCTCGACAGCGCCGTCATCGCAGTCTGGCAAGCTAACGAAACCTCTATGGCGAAAGTCATCAACCTGCTCGACAAGTCCGTCCAACACCTGCCATTCTCGAACCTCGTCCTCGCCGCCGGACCATGGACGACCGCGATCTTCAAGACTCTATACCCCCAAAACTCGATCCACCTCGAGAACCACGTCCGCTGCATACCATGGTACCGCATCATCCCACCAAGCCCAATCAACAGCGGCGACGACATCGCATTCACCCACACCTCACTCGCGGCAGAATCCCACGAACTCGAGCCTGAGATCACTTTCACCGCGCACGAAAGCAGCAGAACCGTCAGCATCGCCGCAATTCCTCAACGAATCGAGGTCAAAGATGTCCATCCCAACGACGCTATCGACCCGGTCGCGGACCTAATGACTCAACACGCCATCCTCGCGCTCAAAAAAGCGGCTGGAAAGCGTGTACCGGGTGGAGCACAGAAACTGGAGACTTCGAAGTTTGGGTACTCGTACGTCAGCACTGCTACGGAGGGTGGATTACCGGTCATTGATAGGGTGCCGGTGGAGAAGGTGGGAACCACGATGACGGGGACGGATGACCGGGCAGGGCAGGAGCAGAATGGTGTTTGGCTTTGCTATGGGTTCGGGATGTTTGGGACTGCGCTTGCGCCTGGCGTGGGGAAGGTGGTGACGAGGAAGATGAGGGGTGTGGAGGTTGGGGTTGAGGAATGGGTGGTTGGGTTGAAGGAGGCCTCGGGTTGGTGAGGTGCGAGGTGTGGCTTGATTGGCGAACGAACTTGTACTGATGAAGACGGACATTTCGGGAGATGACAGCAGATGCGTTTGTGAGTGTTCAGCCGGCAGACGCCAATATAGCGAGAAATGGCAGTCAAAGTTGGAAGAGCAGCAGGATGGCAGTCTCACAACAAGACTTTTGGTATTGTGGAGTGCCTCCAGAAATGGCTTCGACTGAGCCCGAAATAGTAATACAAGAAGCTGCCTTTGTACCTCATCCCTTCCAAAACCTCACCTCACCGGCTTAACACCCTTATGTATCGCCGCAACTCCCATCGTCAGATCCTCCCACCCACTCTTCGGCAACCCACCCTCCGCATCCGCCACCTCGCCTGGGATCAAAAACCCTGCATCCCGAATCATGCCGGCAAACTCGGCCTGGCTGGGAAACCTCTCAATGCTCTCCACAAGATATTGGTAGCTATCCCTATCCGCAGCGACAACCTGCCCAATCAACGGTATAGCACTGAAGCTCCACCTCTTGTAGATGGCATTGAAGAGCGGATTGCTGAGCTGAGGTGTGAATTCCAGGCATGCAAAGACACCGCCTGGTTTCAGCACGCGGAAAGCCTCCTTTAGCGCCTTGTCTTTGTGCGTAAAATTCCTGATGCCGAACGCGACAGTGTAGAGGTCAATACTGCTACTCTCCACCTTATCCAGCACCTCCGCATTCGCCTCCATAAAGCTCACCCTCCCATCCCTGTAATACGGACTCGCCATGAATCGCTTCTTGCCCTCCCACAACATATCCGGGTTGATATCCGACACGATCACGCTCGTCTGAGTGTCGTGATTGATGTTTGTAGCGTGGTCGAGATGGCGGAAGGCGATGTCGCCCGTGCCGCCGGCGATGTCGAGGATGGTTTGTGGGTGGGAGGAGTTGCCCGGGTTCAGAAAGCGTACGAAGTGGTCTTTCCAGAGGCGGTGGATGCCGAGGGACATGAGGTCGTTCATGGTGTCGTAGGAGGAGGCGACGGAGGAGAAGACGCCGGCCACTGTATGTTGTCAGTCGGTGGATGTGGTATGGGGTTTGGTGATGGGTACCCTTGGACTGCTTGAGCTCTTCGGCGACTGTCTCAAAGCCGAAGTGCGTCGTCTTGCCATCTTGTCGGAGGTGCTGGCTTGTCGCTGGTGGTTGCTGCTGCTGTCGGGATGTGATGGAGGGGGTGAAGGATCTTCTGCAATTCGTGCATGTCCAGCTCGATGCTAACGGCGACACTCGCAGCCTCTTTGCTGCTCTCGGGACGATCGATGCCATTGCTAATCTGTTTGATGATGATAAAGTAGCTGATCATATGCAAGATGCCCTTGTTTTAGATGCGACTCTTAGTAATCCTACCTTACCCGCAGAGCCGCATCTTGTTTCGTTCCTGGGGTCGGCTTTGGCGTCGGCTTATTCTATGCCGACAGTACCCGCGATGCCTACCAAAGCCATACACAATGTGACCTTGAATGAAGTGCCACGATGGCCTCCGGACGAGCGTTACGCGCTCTCGAGCGAATAACAATTGGACCTGCAACCAGGAGTCAATGTTCACCAAATCTCTACTCAAGGTGCCAAAAGAGATGGAGCACTGTCTCGCAGCGGCAGGGTTCAGATCGGTATGGTAGATAATTACGACTATTGCATGTTCGATATTGATTAGTCGAAAGCGTCCACTTCCCTGGTGCCGTCAACTCCAAGTTCACCACCTCTCTCGTCTTCTCCAAAACCACCGAAGAAGACGCAATGCCCACCTACCGCATCCTTGACCAAGAAGGAATTGTGGTCGACAAGAATGCCGAAGCACCCAACATCAGCGAAGGAGAGCTCCTCAAGATGTATACAGATATGGTCGCCGTCTCCATCATGGACATTATCATGTTCGACGCCCAACGACAGGGTCGAATAAGCTTTTACATGGTCTCGGCTGGTGAGGAGGGCATAGCAGTCGGCTCTGCCTCATCCTTATCGCACAACGACCCAGTCTTCGCGCAATATCGAGAGCACGGTGTCTTTCAATGGCGAGGCTACAAACCTGCAGACTTCATGGCCCAGCTCTTTGCCACGAAAGACGATCCAGGCAAGGGCCGTAACATGCCAGTCCATTATGGCAGCAGGAAGCACAACGTCCACTCCATCTCCTCCCCCTTGGCAACACAAATCCCTCAAGCAAGCGGAGCAGCATACGCCGTCAAGCTGCAAAACCAACAAAACCCCACCGACGAGCAAAGAGTCGTAGCCTGCTACTTCGGTGAAGGCGCCGCAAGCGAAGGTGATTTCCACGCCGCTCTCAACATCGCCGCCACCCGCGCCTGTCCCGTTCTCTTCATCTGCCGCAACAACGGCTACGCTATCTCCACCCCTACACTAGAACAATACCGCGGCGACGGCATAGCCTCCCGAGGCGTAGGCTACGGCATCGACACCATCCGCGTCGACGGCAACGACATTCTGGCCGTCCGCGAAGTCACGCGGCAAGCACGTCAACGCGCCCTCTCCGATCCCAACAGACCAATATTGATCGAAGCCATGTCCTACCGCGTCTCGCACCACAGCACTTCCGACGACTCCTTCGCATATAGACAGAAAGTCGAGGTCGAAGACTGGAAACGGAGGGACAACCCGATCACGCGGTTGCGGAAGTACATGGAGAATCAAGGTATCTGGAATGAGGCCAAGGAGAAGGATTTGAGGAGTGAGGCGCGCAAGAGTATTTTGGAGGCGTACAGGAAGGCGGAGAAGGAGAAGCATCCGCCGCTGGCTGCGATGATGGAGGATGTGTATGAGGAGTTGACGGAGGAGCAGGTGGATCAGATGAGGCGGATGAGGGGTGTTATTGAGAGGTATCCGGATGAGTATGATGTGTCTGGGTATGAGGGGGGTCTGGATGGGTTGATCAGGAGGGAGAAGTGAGGGTGGACGACGTATCACCTCACTCTTGGCCTTTCGACCCGGCTTCGTCGTATCTGAAATCATGCTCGCCGTATCATGTGCCGGAATTGCGAACCGTGCGCTTGATTGGTGAACGTGCTGTTATTGCACAGGGATAAGTATTCCTGCTAACGCTATTCATCACATTTGTTCGATTTACACTGGTCCTCTATCTGCGGTTGCCCGCGTCCCGCCCAGCGTCCAGGGAGTGTAAGAGCAATGATGGCAAGACCTCATATAAGTGATGCGATATGATGGAGATCTGTGAAGGTTTTTAACGCTCAGTTTGTGCTTTCTTGGCCGCCGAAGCCCCTTCATTGGGTCCTTCATTCTCCTCATCAACGGCAGATCCTAGAGTTGCGGTCTTCATGATCCACTGACGGCTAGGCACCTCATCATCAACTTCAGAGCGATTAAATATCGTCGTCGCTTCTTAGTTGATGGCTGGCTGGACTTCGCGACTCGTCTGGCACCGATCACCTGACGAAGCTCATTCGAGACACCATCAACGAGCATCTCCTCAAAGGCTTCTTCACTCATTTGTTCGACTTGCTGCTCAACAAGCCACCGCCGGCTTTGTTCGGCAATATAATCAGCCACGACCGCGATATCAGCCTCGCCCAACTCATGCGACACGATCGTCGCGCCAGTCCCAAATGCAGCAGACAGATATCTTGACACATCTTCACGGTCAAATCCCACGAACCCTATCTTCAGGCCCAAGAAAGTACCAGGGTGATACTCAGGTTGTGGTTTCCGGCTTTCAGCAATCTCCGTGCGCAGGTCATCATCCAGACCATCGACTAGCATCTCTAAAAACCTAGCTTCGTCGACAGATTCGATCGCGGTGTCGTCGATCAGCTGCAGACGCTGCTCCGACACATTGTCTCCAACCACGATCAACTCGGCGCCTTCAAGGGTTGGAAGCAAAGTGGGCCCCGCTCTAAAGCGCACTGTGCCCGACCGCTGTGGAAGGAACCCATAATCATCACCTTGACATCCTTCAAAGTACTCGGAGTGACCTGCGGCATTGGAGGCGGTGGCGCTTTGCCGCCTTTGACTTTCAGCTGTAAGATCGAGATATCAACGCGATCGCGCTCGTCCTCGGAGCAACGCCATGAGCCGAACCAGCCACAGCCATCGTTGTAGCTGATATCCAGTTCGGGCTCATGGTCCAAGTCCTCGTCATCGTACTCGGCTGCTGCGTCTCCATAGATCTGCTCACGCATACATAGTTGCGCTGCATCGTTGGCCTCATCGGCTTTTGCGTATTGGTCTAGGATCTGGAGGCGACCGTCGTAGTCGGAGTAGTGCTCAAAGTCGCGTTGCGTGACCAGATAGACGTATTGGGCACCCATTTTGGCATACACTTTACGCGCAATGGTGTGGATACGAGGACTGCTGCTGGTCCAGGAGTCGAAGTAGGGGAGTTGATCATGAGTCAGCCGGAAAACGATTCGTGGTATGTGAGGTGTATGTTGAATATCGATGTTGAGTGCAGGCGCGTTGCGATCAAGCTAGACTGTGAGGGAAATAGTCAGTTACACGAAAAATGCGCGTGATCCATGTGCGTGGCTTCTGTTCAATTTCAGCTTCGTTCATGGGCAACAGTTCTGTCAGGTAGTATATCGTCATTTACCATTGCTGTTGAGTTTGGTGTAATCCTCTATACTAGTATCTGCGCTTGCCCGCCTGATCGCTTGATGTGCAAGGGGTATCATACTATTACAATCATCATTCATCCCGACGGCCTCACCAGGCTACGCAGCCTGATAGCCCATCTGCATCTGCATATCCGCCTGAAAGCTCATGTTATACTCGCTGCCAAACGAGTTCCAGAAGTCTATGACGAGTTAGTGCCTGTCATTCCAACAACCAGGTCATGCTTGTTGACTGACCTTCGTCCCAAAAGTCACCATCAAGATTATACAACATCTCACCTGACCACATCACGTCATCTGGCGGCGTCGGTTGTTGTTGATATCCAGACGACGCAGTACCCGGCGCCTGTACATAGTTTGACCCGTTACTAAACATCTTCGCATTCGTCTGATCTGCAACGGCCACAACCGCATCAGGCTGTGGCTTCGAGAATTTAGCCTCATAGACGCCCTTCATCCAGCGCAGCCGATGTGCCCATCTGGTAAAGCATTCATTGTGCACCTGCAGGCCATCTGGCCTGGACCGTGCAACTCCTTCGTAATGTACTGCTGCTTGCTCGACCATAGCTGGGAAGTCGGCAATATTGCAATTGGCGAAGTCCCAGCCGTCAGTTTCGAGGCTTGCAATGCGTGTGAGGGTGATGAAGGCGTGCGCGCATTGGCCAAAGGTAGAGAAGGGTAAGGTGAGGTAGGAGTCTGTGGGCAGAGCGAAGTATTCATCGACGTAAGCTTTGATTGCGGAGACGCATCGATAGAGGCCGTCTAAATGGTCTCGGAGCCGTTCACCCTTGTTCTCCTGTACAGCCATGAGTGACAATTCCCATACGAAGATTTCGGTCGTGAGATATTGCATATGTAATTGCTGGTTCTCAGGCATGCGATTGACACATGGGTCGCTCTGCTTGATGTGATTGAGTTCTGCTTCGAAGGCCTTGGCGTAGAGCTGTACAGGTGTGGTGGATGCATCAACCTGCGTTATGTCCTCCGCGAGATGCTGTAGCCGGACAAGCTGGACTAGAAGAAGATCGCTATCGTACTCCCTGGCTTGAACAAGATTGTCCAGGCAGTTTGTCATATATTTCGTCCATTTCGGCGAGTCCATCTTTTTGAAAGAACTCCCGAGCATTGATGCAAGATAGTAGGTGCCAAGCAACACTCGATGCTCCTCCAGCGTGGGCACGCGCTGCACTAAGCTTGGGCCATGCACCGCTTTCGTTGTGGCACCCTTGAAGTCAGAGCAGGAACCTGGGGCCCGATCGAAGCCGAGGTCGAGTATCAATGACATAGCCAGGTGAAGTAGATTCGTGACCTGCTGACCCCAGAAGATGTGTGGATGGTACCAAGACACAAACACCAGAAGACTTTGCAGGATGCCAAGGTTTTTCTCGTTATTGATGAGTATACGTTCACTGACATTCCGAATGAGTTGCTTGACCATGACTTGCTGCTTCGTGAGGTCGTGAAAGTGGGCAACAGTGACAATGGCATGAAGTAGCAGGGGCTTGGAGCTTTTGAGCTGGCGCGCGGTGACATCCTCAGGGACCACCACGAACGGAAACATTGGTGCCATCAACCTTCGCCAGCGAGCAAACAGAAGCTCGGCTTCATGCATTACGACTCCCAGCTGGTTGTAGTCATCAGGAGTCACAGTCGGCTGCCCCGAACGGGAGACTTGCAAACTGTTGTGTGAGTTGCTGGTGTCAGGACTTGCAGAAGTCACTGAGTGTCTTACGGTTGACGGAACCGAACAGTCATCCCGAGTCTCTGGCAAGTCGCCACAAAGGCTGTCGAGCACTTCTTGGTGTGATGTTGAAAGCTGACTGGCACCATTGTCGGTGACTGATGTTGGTGGTGACGGTTGACTATTCAGGTTTTGTGATGCTGAAAGAGCGTTGACCAGGTGTTCGATCTTGTTCTCCAGCTGCTCAAGCTGAGCGGCGCGGCTGCAAATATATCAGCATACTAATTGCCAGTCAGCAGTATTGCGTCCATGATCGATGATGTTCAATCATGGAAGCAACGCTCGACGTCTAGCACAGGCCCGGGATAGCTCTGGACGTGCGAGCATCTGCGCACGAGCTGAGTACATGACTGATCGAGAGGGAACCCAGCAAGACGCCTTCTGCATACGTCAATGCACGTACCTCGTCTTGATGATTTTCCGTTTTCGTATGCTAGGTTCTCGTGTAGTGCAGTCTTTCTTCAACCTTGAACACCTAACGAGCCTGTCAGCACGCCATGAACCAGATAGCCCCAGCAACGACACCATCATACCTTTCACAAAACGTCGTGCCGGGTCTCTTGACACATTTCGCTTTAGCTTTCGAACATGTGAGGCAGCTTCTTACACTCCCTCTGCCCTCCGGCTGTGCCAGACTGACTTGGCTCAGGTCTGATGCGATGGCGCCAGGGACGGCATCAACATCCATGAGATCGTTCCGCCGTGATGCCAAGAGTACCTGATGACGTCCAAAATGAAAGCATTGGCATGCATGGCTGTGTAATTGATTTAGATGTTCTCGAACGGAGCCGGATTTATCTGCAAAGTCCGTCCCATCCGGTCAGACTCAGCCGTTCCAAAAGCCATCGGCCGAATGCGAAAACGACCGGCCCTAATTGGTCAGATCGCAAGTCGGAGTTCGAAACAGCCCGTCTCCGCTCTTGCTGTGTTGGCCATGTTGCTAGGATATATCAGGCTTCCAGATTCCGCAAAATACGAGTGGTGTAGATCGCGCCAACTTGGGCAGAATGTAGAGATGACCGCAAAGCCATTGGAAGGCTGCGGACATGCTTCGCCACTCGGTGCAATTGTGAGCCATCAGCCATATGCACTCGTCACTACTGGAAGAGCTAAAGTCCAAGCATCAACGACACCTTCCCTCATTCCATCTGTGGATTGTTATTGGATTGCGGGTGTGGAGGATGTGAGGTACAGATCAGCTTGTCAATCGACCGCTATATATTAGCCAGAACGTCGAACCGCTGGGTGGGTCTCGATATCTCTCTGATGAAAAATTTCCGTGCTCTCAGACATCTCTGTACAGATGCCCTCGTCAGTGAATCGGTTAGATCGCCGGGAATGATTGCGACGATGGCGCCATAGGATTCCAAGCGACTGACGGGCAGTTGAAGTCACGATCGCAGATAACGGCTTGTCAATCTCGACTTATTGATCGCATACCTGCGCCATCGTCAATCGGTGAACTGCGTCACTACCTTGCCATGGCATCGTACATGTACAGTCATCGGCAGTAAATGCTAGAAACAGTAAAAATGTCAGTCGATCAATCATTACAGGAGTACCTTGAAACCTCGTGACATTGACTGACCGTACGGCTCTGCGGTCGGTGATGCAGGTATGCGGGCCACCGAAGACACCTAATCATCGTGAAATCAAGCAGTAAGCTGACTGCATTCGACGAGCAGAGCACCGTGTCGTGAACGAGAGCCAGAAGTAGTATGGAAGCAGAGAGGCCACAAGTATAGGAGCTTTGGCAATGCTTGAAATGAATTAGTAGTACGTGCACGCTCAAGAACAACAAAAGAATCCCTCGATACTCCGCTTGTGAATGTGGACATCTGCCCCGCTTCGTTGTTGCGCGCATCCGCACGCGCCATGGGTATCAAATTCATTGCTTAGGTTTACTCGTCTAACCTAGGCGGAGGTCTTTGTCCAGGCTGCAAGGAGGCCGATGAGAGAGCTCGTGGTACCAGCAAGGCCAACAATACCGTCGTCGAAGTTGGCGTATCCGAGCGCGCTACTTGGCACCGTGATGTCGCAAAGGTCCGATAGCAGCTGCAGTTGCGCCGCTGCTCGCTCCCTACGTTGATGTTAGCTGTCGAAATCCCGCGAGAGAAGCGCAGTGTACGCACTTCTGCAACTTCTTAACCTCAACCGCCTTCTCCGCATCTTGAGAATCCGTCTGCTTCTTGGCCGCCAACTGCAAATTATAAAGCGTATACACGCCCGCCGCCACATTACACAACAGCCCCGCCAACCAAGCCCTATAAGCCTCCTTCTGCAGCCTCGCGGCACCCTCCCACTTCTTGATCCCCGCGGCATCCAAGTACGTCAACGCATCAAATGTCAGGTAGAAAGCGTAGCCGAGCTGCCTCCCTACAGCCAGATACTTGAGGATCGGGTCCAGGTTCTTGCTGTCGGCAGCGACGGCGGCGGCTTTGAAGTGCTCAAGGTTCTTGCCAATGCGCATGGCTTTGCGCACGGAGCCGAAGTTTTTCTTTAGGCCTTCGAAGAGGGCGACGGTGGTGGCGGGTGAGTTGGTGCGGTAGGTGTACCATGCTAGGAAGCGGGAGAAGTATTGGATGGTTCGTAGGGTCTTGTCGCGGCCGACTGCGAGTCACTTTACAATTAGCTGAACTGATCGCAGCCTCTTTCTGGACCAAATATACCTGTAGTCGCAAGAAAGCGATTGGTATGGGCCACAGCCGGGTGGTAAATGAGAGCGTCGGCGACCATCTTGACACGGCGCCAGCAACCTATCGCTGGTGATGATGTATATCCACTATCTGACGCGGATGTCCGCTGCGGCCCTATAATATGTGAGAAGAGGGAGAGATGGAGGGTTCGTGATGTACAATTGCGAAGCTCCTCCTCTCGCCGGGGGACGTTATCGGCAATTGCATGTGAATCCAAGGGCCGAGGAAGGAGCTGGCTAGGTAGACTGCTCGGGAAGTTGTAACCGTGCACGTGACCCTGTACATTATTGCCAAGCATTCCAACTCGACATCCGCATCTACAGTCTGCTTGTAGGATCACCTCCTCGGCATCGGTCATGGCGCGAAAAGGTGCGACAGCGCGTTCCAAGACCAAACATGCTGCGAGCTGACTGTCTCACTAGCCAAATCCCGTACCATTGCGGTGCGCCTCATCTCTATGGCCATGACGGGATACTACAAGACCTTCTCGAGGCCCCGAACGCATCGGCCATTGAGCATGCTGAAATACGACCCTGTCGGTACGTCATGCTATTCGTGCGACAAGACAATGGGCGCGTCGCTGACGACTGCTACAGTCAAGAAGAAGGTTCTCTTCCTCGAGCAGAAGCGCGGTAATAAATGAGCCAACAGAACCCGCGCATTCAATCTACCCGCCCGCTACCGTAATATGAACACTTCGGGCTCTCGCGCACGCCATCTAGGCGACGGAGCACATGCGCCTCGAGCATAAAGCCAAGGATGGATCGGGCAGAACGGAGTGATGTAAGGTTGGCCATGGAGTGCAGGAAGGGAGCTTGAGCGCACACGATACTGGAATGGTCGGAAAATTGCCAAGATACTTCCCAGTGAAGAGCTATGAACAGCGATACGTGTAAGAGATACCCGTCAAGCCTTGAAGAAGCTATATCGCACCAAGGGCAGTTGTAATTCCTCTCACAAATCATACCATGGCCTAGCAATGTTGACAACATGTGATACGGCGTCAAGCAGCAATTAGAGGATGAACCTTGTCGACTCACTCGTGGCTGAGGGCTCATGTATCGAGCTCAGCAGTGAAGCGAGCATTCATCTGGTCAACTGCTTCATGTTAGACAGCGATTCAACGGATCACGGACTGATATGCTTACTCATCGACATCTTCTTCCCGCCCTTAGAGCCACGAGGGACCTGGCCACCTAGCGTACGGACTCGAGCCGTGGAATTGTGGCCACGATCCTGGCTGTAATCACCACCTCGATGACCAGAGGAGGGACTGGAGGATGAAGGCACTTCGTAGATCGAGAATTTGCTCTGTGGGCGCGCAGGGGCGCGCAAAGTGTAGCCAGCAGACTCATTGGTTACGGCATTGTCTCCAGCAGTCATGCGCTTCTTGCGCTCAGACTCATAGTTCTGGACAATGTTGCCCTCAGCCTTGCGCTTCGTTGAGGGCATCATAGCTTGTTCGCGTTTCGCCAGACGGGGATCGACCGTCGACACCACATCATTTCTGGATGCACGGCGCTTGTTGATGCCTGAAGTCTGGTCTAAAGCTTGGTACGTGTTGGCCCTGCGAGCACTCATAGGACCGGTGACGAGATCGCATGAGGAACTGTGCGCAGTCGACGGTACGCGAGCGGCAGGCTTGACTCGACTCTCCGTGTCATGCGACATTGGCTGACGAGCAGCTGATTGATGGTTTCTCAAGCTCTGACTGGCGAAGCCCTCCGACGGGCGACGCTTCACGGATGTATTTGGATTTGCATGCGCCTTCTGGAATCTGAATACCGTCTCTTCTTGACTCCTTGACAAGCTGTGATCCATGCGAGGCGCAATGCCTGGCAGCTGCGTCTCCTCGATCGCGGCAATGGCCGACGCTGTATCGTCTTCGTAGACCTCGAAGTCTTCCAGTGGCTGCTTGGCTGTCCGCCCGAGGTCTCTCTTGTCCTTTGTCTGCAGCACGGTTGGGCTGACGACAGTTTGCGTGGAAGGGAGCGTGGACGTGTCGTGCTGTGGGACCGGTGGCTGCGAGTCGGTAAAGCGTGGCTCATCGTCAATCAGTTGAGTCTCCTCAACAACCTCAGGTGGGAGGTCGGAAGTGTTTGAGGCTGTGTCGAGCAGATCTTCCGCCGGGTCGCGTGAAATTCCTGCCAAAGCAGCTCTTGCTTTGACTTTGGCCTGCCTCGGAACCGGCAGCTCCATCCTCAATCGCGATTCCTCCACGACTGGTCCACGCTCATGATTACCGTGCGGTCCAGGACGCAGCGCGTCGGGCAATGGAATGGGATCATATCCAGTGACTGCATTGGCGCTATGATCGACTTTCTTGCGGGCGGGTCTGGACGGCTCGTTCTCCTTAACGGTCAAGGTTGGCGTGACTCGCATTGTGGCAGTCTCCGCGTTCTGACATGACTGTGAGTCCGGAGAGCGATCTGAGAGTGGCCCAGGTGGAGGCGGTGGCATTGAGGTAGAGCGAGCGGCCAAGATCTGCTCAAGCTGCTCACGGAGTCTCTCGTGCTCCGCGAGAGCCTCATCTCTCTGCCTCTCGGCGTCTTCCAATTTGCCGGTCGCATCTTTCATATGCTGGCTATGGTCCTTGACTTCCTGGTCCCAGCTTTTGCCGACCTCGATCACGTACGCTTCGTATTTGCTCTCCTCCTTAGTCAGCTGGTTGCGAAGCCCAGCAGCTTCTTTCTGGAGTGCTTGCAAGTGCTTTTCGAGCTTGATCTCCATGTCCTTAGCATTCGTCTGACTGGTGGCTTTGTAATGCTCCAGCTCATCCTGCGCCTGCTTTGCTTCAGCCTTGGCACCTTCCACTTCCTGGTTAAGCTTCTGCAGTGTCGCCACATTCTGACTCGATTGTGCATTGAGTGCAGACTCGACGTCCGACTTGGCCGTCTGGGCGCGACGCAACGCTTCGTGCGCTTCATCGAGTTGCCTTGCTAGCGCGCCTCTTTCCTCTGCGCTCTCTTCAGCCTTCGCCTTCCCGGCATCAACCTGCACAGCGAGGCCCGCACATCGCTCCTGAAAATCTGCGCTCTCTTTCACCTGACTTTGAAGGTCCTTGATGGTTGCTTTCAAGCCGTCCATCTCGTTTGCATTGGCCCTCAACTGCTTCTGGAGCTCTTGGATGCCTTTGCTCTTGGCCTGGTTGAGCTCGTCGATCGTCCGCATCAACTCCGTCTGCTTGGCCTTCAGCTCCATACACTCCAGCTGCAGAGGCTGGATTTGTTTCTGCGCATCGTCATACCGGCTCTGAATGCGCTTCACAGCGTTCTCCATCTTGCTTTTCTCGGCCATCTGTGTCTTCACAGACTCTCTGGCCAAGTCTTCGCGTACTTGCTGCAGCTTCGCCTCAAAATTACGACGCAACTCAACGCGCTCTGCCTGGAAATCGACGACCTGGCCACGATTGTTCTCAATCTCGTCTCGGACTGACTGAAGCTGTGCTTGCAGCTCGGTATTGCTGCTCTCCAAGGCTTGGCACTCTTCAGCCTTCTGGTTAAGAGCAGCCTTGACAGCGTCGAGTGCCTTCGTTTGCGATGCCAGCTCGGTATGCAGATTTTGGATCTGGTTCTCGTCCGGCTCAGGTCTGCTTTCCAAGGCTTGGAATTTGACCTGTAGAATGGTTTTCTGATTTTGTAGTTCTTTTTCACGGACCTGAACTGCAGCAAGCTCGTCCGATGCTGCTCTCAGCTGGACTTCGCTAGCGTTCAGCTTCTCCTGCAACACAGCGATGGTCTCGCGCTGCGCAGTCTCCTGTTGCACCTGATTCTCGCGTTGCACAAGCTCGGCCCGGAGATCCTTGAGCGCATCACTGAAGGTTGTCTCGATGTCGGTGGCGTCCGTGGACTTATCTTGGGCAGAGCGGTCATCAGTCTTCTCCAGCAAGCTCTCCACGTTCTTAGAGACACCCGCGATCAAGACCTTCATCGAGTCTATATCGTTGGTGTGATCACTCTCGTCCGAGTTCAGCTGCCGGATTGTGGACATGGTCTTCTCGATCAGTTCGGTGGTCTCTTTGGTTTTGTCGCGAAGCTGGATGTCTGCGTGCAGTTCAAACAACTTTTCAAGCATGTCCGCGCTACTCTGCCTGATGGCACGTAAAATACTTCCGACACCGCTTGAGGCATTCGAGAGCTGAGTCTCCAAACGCAAGCTTCGGCCACGCTCCTCAGCCAACATGCCAATGCGCTCATTTAGTTGCTGCTCCAAGTATTCATTGCGAAGACTCGCTGCCTGAAAATTGGACTGAAGTTCGTGGCATGCTTTGATTGCTTCATTCTTCAGCTCCATCGAGCGGTTGGCACATTCAGAAAGCTCCTGATGCAAAATGTTTTGCTGAGTCATACGGTCTTCTGCACCCCTGGAGAGCTTTTCGCTCTTGCGCCTCGTGGCACTGGCGTCCTTCTTCAGTGCATCGAAGTCGTGGCCGAGACCATCAATGAAGGTCTTGAATCTGTCAACTTTCGCCTCATATGCAGCGATCTTAGCCTTCTGCTTTGCATCCGAGCCTGAGACGATGTCTAATTGTCGTTGGACGCCACTGAGCTCTTCTTCGACTGCCTCTCTCTCTTCCGCAAGCTGTTGTAGCTGTGCATGCAAAGCCTCTCGCTCCTGCGAGAATCTGATCTCGATTGTACGGCACTGCTCGTTATGCTTATAATGCAGACTGTCCAGGTAGTCATCGAAGTCTGAACGTGCGTTGTTGGGTGGAAGATCCAATGGCGCTGAAGCCGTGACTCGTCTCTTTCCCTTCGACTTGCGCTTCGTCGGTCGAGCTGGGGTATATGCGAGCTCTGCTACTTCGACTCTGTGGTCGTGAACCTGAAGTGAGTTCTGCTGCTGATACTCGTCATGGCACGGCTCCTCATTGGCGTCATCCGGCAAACTATCAGGCTCCTGCCTGTCCCGTTGACCACATGCAAATGCAGATGGATACGACTCGGCGCCATCACACCTGTTGTTGCCAGCAAGTTGTTGAATCACGGCAGCGTGCATATCTGCGTGAAGCTGTGTGCTTGGAGAATTGGCGCCGTGGTACTGCACATTCTCATCCGCTGTCTTCTCTAGCGACACTGGTGGGTCCTGCTCTCGAAGCTCAGTTGCAGGTGGGCTTTGACGATTGGGTGGCAGGTCTTCACAAGCCGATGGTACAGTCTCCTCGCCTTCTTGAATGCCATTTGTCACGTCGACGAAGTGGTTCTGGTCTGGCGCTTGGCTTGCTGGTGGTGCATCCTCATAGGCCTCGATCTCATCCATATAAATGTCGTTGTCGACATTACCGCCGTAGTTTATGGTCTGCAGTGCGTCCTGCCCTCGCATGACATTATCGTGGATGGGTTCCATCGGTGCTGCGTCAGAGCGCTGCGCATAAATTGCTTGCATGTCTGAGCGTTCGCTTCGACGCTTCTTGCGCTTCTTCTGGCGATGCACTGTAACACATGAAGTTGCTGCCGGCTGCTGATCGCCACTGCACAGCACCACGTCCACTGACGGTAACGCATGGGTCTCTTGGCATGGGTCGAAGTGGCTGACGGAGCCCACCTTCGGGCCACTCTGGGCGTCGTGCACAGGCGCATTAGTCGGACCATTCGAGCTTTCGACTGAGTAAAAATGCTGCTTGCTGGCCTCGCCGCAGGCAATTTCAATGTCCTCGCCATCGCAATGGCCCGGTCCAGGGAAGGAGCCAATCTCATTCGGCGCAGGGTCCTGCTCCTGGCCGATGGTGGCAGTACACGGCCTCGATGCGTCATCATCCTCATTGACTCTGGTACCGAGGACTACCTGATGTTCCGAACCACGCGGCGAAGAGCGTCCAATTTGGTGGTGAGCGTGACGGCACCCGTCTTGAGCGACGGTGCCATCGGCTTCATGCTGAACCTCCACGCCTTCAGCAATTTGGATATCTGGATCCTCAAGGGACTGGCGAGCTTGCATGTAGAAATGGTGGTTATCTGTCATGTGCGTGCTGGCATCCGCCTGGTCCTTGGCAGGAAGGCCATGTTGGTCCGCCATGGTGGCGAGAGATGCCGATTGCCGACTAGTAGTGTTCCATGCACCTTGGATGCTTTCCGATCGCAATCTTCAGTGAGGTAAACAATGATTTTGACATCGGAATGGCAGGTCGAGAATTGACGAACTCGAATTTGGGATGGAGGTGCAGGCAGAAGCGGGACGAAGAGGGCAGTCGCGAGGACGTACCTGCCTCGACTTTGATGCGGTGGTCATGATCTGCAAAGTCAAAACATCTTCCATGCAGTACCTCGAAGTGCATGGCTTCACTGGCAAGAGTGGTAAATGTGCCTGTTCAATGATATACGACGGAGAGGAGGAGCTGACGGGACACTGTGATGAGACCTTCTGTCCGAGTTGAAGGTTCACTTTTCAGCATGTGCGGGAGGTGTCCAGACTTCTCCGTCACTCTCTCCGTACCTTACCATCGTAACGGACTTGCACCGGCTCATGGAGCGTTAGCCACCATGCTGGCTGGTCAGAGAACGCACGTTTGTGACAAACGCCACAGCGACCAGGTGCATGTGTCTCTACCGGCACGCGTATACCAATGGCCTCTCTGGGGAGACGAACTAGAAGTTCGTCTGGGATCTCCTTGTAAAGTGTCTGCGAGTCACACCTAATAGCGCTCCTGTGATCACCACTGGAGAAGGTAGAGCGCAGCAAGAACAAGTTTTCCACAGATACCCGGTGCGACAAGAAGCTGTAGTCAAGCTCACATCAATGTTTCCTATACCTGCGCATGCGGTTCCATTCAGCTGTCGAACTGATCGCTGGGCCCAACTGGATCGCATTGTATTCATGACTCAGGAAGCGGACATTCGCTGGAAGCCTTCTTTGGCGAGCAGCTCTTGAAGATCCATCCTGAGATCTGCGACGACTTCTTCCGCTTTGATGAGGATTTGATTGCACTCTTTTCTGTTCTTTCA
The DNA here is from genome assembly GCA_010093825.1 of Teratosphaeria nubilosa. Classification (NCBI taxonomy): domain Eukaryota; kingdom Fungi; phylum Ascomycota; class Dothideomycetes; order Mycosphaerellales; family Teratosphaeriaceae; genus Teratosphaeria; species Teratosphaeria nubilosa. The sequence goes on from ML995932.1 coordinate 38,536, forward strand.
AGCAAGCCGACATCCAGTTCATCTTCCATTCATTCCGTCTCCCGTATCTTGGACTACCACTCAGGAGCCAGCGCAACAAAAGGGTGAGTGGGAGCAGATGCCTACTGCTTCCCTCTGACTGACATGAGGTCCACTGTGTATGTACTGTATGCCAAATCAAACGCCAGAGGATGTGGCATTATCGAATTCTCGGATCCCTTTCCCGATGCTACTGCTGCAGACGCGACAGCCATCCTGGCAGGGGCTTTGCATCCATCCGCGACTCTTGAAGGCAAGCAAGATGGGAAGGTGAGCGAGAGCGTATGTCCTTCAGCATATTTCAAGCCTTGATCAGGTCCATCATTAGTAGGTGAGTGACCCAATGCAGGGCATTGAAGGGGTGGCGTTCCCGAGGTGCCCGACAGCTTGGAGCACTGTGCATAATCAATCAAGCGCTGAGTGTGTCCAAACCCCCCGGCGATGTAGAGACGAATGCTTTGCCCCGAAAGAGAAATGCTCCTGCAGCGGCTCTACCCGTACATAGCGCCAACGACCCACACTCTCCTTGGCCCAATCATTCGTCCTCTACGACCACTTCATCATTCACTCTAGCCGCCGCCAAGCAGACGACACACTACGCCGTCAAACAACCCAGCGGTTGATGGAGATGTCAATTGGGCGCGCTGCCAAGCACGCAGTGAGTCGTGAATGGGCAGTGATGCGTCGGCGCTTAGCACATGGGCAGGTAGGTGTGCTTCGTTGGAGAAGCATGTCTATGGAGATTTCGCATATCCTACATCCTTATACTCCTCTGCTCGTACCGCAAGACACGACGCCTCCGCTCTGGGTTTGCTACTCACCTACTCGCTACATCCCAGCGCGAAGAAAAGCGCACAGCCAGGAAAATGAACCTCACCCTCCTCCTCTTCTATCTCCTCTCGTCAACAGCATTAGCGCAAATAACCACAATCACCGTATTTATCACCTCATCAGCAACTCCCTCAACCACCTCTGACACCCTGACCACTACTTCTTCCCCAACACCAGCCTCCGAACAACCAACGACGTCCTCCGTATCTACTCTCGCCACATCTGTCTCCGCAACAGCCGCCGCCGCAGCCTCCTCGTCGAGTAGCAGCGGATACAGCGCCGAGAACGGCGGAGGAACCTATAACGGCGGCACCCCCGGCTCAGGCTCCACAGTCGATACCGATGCGGGTGCTTCAGGCTCAGGAGGGTCGGGCGGAAGTATTGGAAAGGGAGGCCTCATTGCGATCATAGTTGTGGTAGTAGTTGTCGCTATCTTTGGCAGTAAGACAAAACCATCCAACCCTTTTTGCTGAGCCCCGACTGACAAGTCGCAGTCACGTCAACAATCCTCTTCGTCCTCGCCAAGCGCCGGCAATGGAACGTACGTGCTTCCATCGCCCGCGCGTCTCGTCGTTTGACGACCGGGCTTCGGACGCCCGCTGGCCCGCGCACGCCTAGAGCTGGTGGCGGCGCGAGTAATCGTCGGACTGCTACGGTCAGTGCGGGACGCCTGGGCGTCGGTGGCGATCGAAGGGACGTGGACACGCCGAGCTATAAACGGGGGTTTAACGTCGGGATGAGGGAGTTGGATGCGGAGAAAGGGAATGTGGTGTGGGCGGGTAGGGTGCCGGAGAGCACAAGGGCCAAGGAGGGTGGGTGGGTTGCGAGGATGTGGGGGAATGAATGGAAGTGATGGGTCTTATACTCGCATCGTGATGCGTCCATGGACATTCATCATCGTGACAGAATGGCAGGACTGCCCCCAGAGCTATTTCAGCTTCATGTATATGCAACATTCGTCGCAGTGCCATCAGCCTGCGAATTGCCCCCATTGACGGCAAGCGCGATATGTAAAAAGCCCATCACTCGTATAGCTCGTCCTCGTTGTCCGTTTTGAACAGTGTACTCCGTCCAATCTGCGTGGAATCATCGTCCTCCTCATCACCACTCTCGATCAAAGTCGCATTCCTCTGCGTCCCACCGTCTCTTATTCCGCTCTCATCCTCTTCCTCCTCCTCTTGCTGCTCCTCAAGCTCCTTCGCTCGCTGTATGCGCTTGATCTTCCGAATCAACACAGGATCAGAATGCAGATCATGTTGTGTCAGCATCTCCTTGCAGGCACCCACAGGACACTGCACCGCGCGATCATTGCGCACACCCTGTCCCCAACTAAGCAGCTCCAGGATCGCGCTCTTCTCGAAGCTGTGGTTGCATTTCTTGCTCGTGACGGGATTCTTGAATTGCTGCAACGTAATAGGACACTTTGTGCTAATCTGCACTCTTGCGACCGCGATGTCGTCGTCCGAGTCTTGGTCGCCGCCACCGCCGACAGGGCCGCGGTGCGTAATGCCCGGAGCCGGGACGTTGCCTTCTGGGAACCAGTCCTCTGGGTCAGGCATTGGCACATCTTCGTCTCCCGTTCGAGCATCGTGGACCAGCTTGCGGAAGTTGACGTAGTGCTCGTTTGTCGCATAGCGGTCGTAAAGGGAGTTGCTTTGGTAACGGGTCTTGCTGTCGTCGAGCTTCTGCTTGAACAACTCGGCGGCGCTCTGAGGTGCTTGTGTGCCAGTGGTTGGGTCCGTAGGCTGAATCTCTGGGTACTCTTCGTCGCCGCTTTCCTCATCCGATCCGCTGTCTCGCCTAGGTCGCGCCTGAGAGCGCATGTGCTGTGTGCTGGCCTGTGTGCTGGCGTACTCGCGGGCGCTCTTGGCCGTCTGGATGATCGACTGCTTGATGGTCGCGATGCCCTGCTGTCCATCGACGATCTTGCGCATGCTCTCGTCCATGCGCTCGGTCATCTTGTCCACCTTTTCCCGCAGCTGATTGAGCGTCTGCTCAATATCGTCGACGCCTCCACCATCGTCACCTTCGTCATCCTGTCTACTGCGCTTGCGGCTCTGGAGTCTGTGCTCGTTGTCCCTCAATCGGTCATTGATCTCGGTGGCTGCCGTCGAGACATATTCAACAGCCTCGTTGAAATGCTTGTCCAATTGATTGAGCTTGGGATCTTGTAGCAGAGCAGCCAGGTCTCGTTGCGCCTTTGGGTTGAGGGAGAATTGCGGAGGCTCGTAATCTGGCAGTCTGCCTTGCCCGCTGCTCGTCCGTCCGATGGTGCTGGGTGCTGGAGTCGCAGTCGCGCCGCGGCCACCGCCATATCGGCTGCTAGTCGGCGTGGCAGCGGCTGTGGATTGGCGAACGCGTGACATGATGCAGACAGATCTCGTTGTGAATTCTTGTTTTTATGGTATTGTATGCAAGATGGATTGATCCCGACGACGCGTGAGGGACGCGACTTGGAGCACGGACTGCAGATCGTGTCACCCACGTGCGATTCAATTCAAAAGTCACCTTCTTCAGCATCCATTGGCAATTACAGACATGCATCAAATCATATATACAACCTATGTACGCCATCAGGACTCGCAGCTAAAAGGATTAATCTCCTGTCCAATGCGCCTGGGGTTATGTCCTGCTCCAACACGAGTATGTGCACCATCAAACAATCATCACTCATCTCTTTGATTTCATCACCCCGTTCACTTGGTAAGGAAGTTGAGGTAATCGGCTACAATCAGCGTCACCATTCTGTTCGGGAGTCAGCGTCCTTGGCCATCAACAGAAAAGGGCCGGCGTCACTCACGCATGTGGTGCAATCCTGACATAGTAAGTTGAGAAGCCACGATAGAACCTCAGCGGGCCTGGACGAACGTCAGCACTCATCTCAAGATGCATGGTACATGTAGTGCAGCAGAAACTCACCCTCCTCCTTTATCACCTTACCAAAGCAGTCAAACATGCCCTTGTACGGCAACGTCCCATCTGGCAGTCTAGACTGCTTCTGCAACCGCGTCTTCACAAAGTCGAATGGCAGCGAGAAGAACGACGCGAAGAATCCAGCAATCGCCGACGCAGTCAATGTTTGCGCTCTTAGACCTAGCGAAGTCTCCTTCAATTGCGACTTTGCCTCCGAGAAAAATGCAAGCTGGCCGAAATTGAGCGCCATGGCTCTCACGACCGTTGGGTAGGCGCCCGCCCACAACCTCAGCACGCCCTCATTCCTGGCAATGGACGTCAAGGCATCACCGACGCCCTTGTAGTTCGCTCGTTGGGCAGCAGGTTTGAGGCCATCGCTCTGCATTCTGATCAATGCCAAGTCGGCAGGGTTGCCGAACAATGCTGCCAAGCCACCTGCCGCCAACCCAGCACCTGCGCGCTCTTTGAAGCCGATCTTGGTGCCCTTCTCTTGCGCTCTCGCGCTCAAGCTCTTCATGAAGGTCTCGAAGAAACCTAATCGAGCAGTGGTGTATACGGCCTGTCGGAGCAAGCCTGCGGAGAGCCCGGTGTACAGGTCCATGACTTTACCCGCTGCGATTATTTCCCTTGTTACGCTGAGAGGAGTCGGCTTCGGCCCTGTCTTCACGCCCTCGCCAGCCAGCTGGAGCCGCACCTTGATCATATCGATCGGCTGGATTACAGTTGTAGCCGCCATACCCGCGAGCCCGCCATTCACGAACGGCAAAGCTGCCCGTACGAAAGGCGTGTGTAGGAAGTCCTTCGTTGCTGCTGAAGGATTCTCGCGAGCTTTCTGAACCGCGGCTGGCGCGTCTGCGGCCACGTCTTTGGCTGTCGTAAGCATGGCATCGCCTTTGCGCTTGGCGGCCTCTATTGCTTGGCTCATGTTGTCGGTGATGGAGGGGTGGTGCGGGTCGAAGTAGAGGATGTAGAGGTCGGACAGTGTGGCGATCGGTTGCTCGTGATGCTTGTGTTGGGTAGAGCTGATCGAGCTGCAGTATAAGGAGTACTTCATCCAACGATCAGGTTTGTTCTCTCCTAGTCGCCGAATATCGCAGTCAAGCTAAAAGCTGGAATAGAGAAAGTCAGTACTGTAGCAAACTGTATCATTCTGAGAACCGCAGCTACAATCATGAGTCTGCGTCAACATGGAAGAGAGCATAGCAGCCTGCACTACGCCGAAGCCAGCAGTGCCCTTGGACTCGGGTCCACATTGCTCCATTGTGGCTGGCTTCTCGACTGGACGGGAGCAATGCATACCATCCTCCGAAGCTACCCGCATAGTCGAACGGAAAACTTACATACGAAGATGCTTATCCGCGCGTCCTTCACTGCCTGGTCGCGTAGGCTGTCCACGCGCTGCCCCGCAATATATCGCTTAGGCTTTCCACATGCGTCGTCGGCTTGTTTCTGTTTGCCCGCCAGGCCTCGTCTTACTGAAGAGTGCAGTAGTGCTCAGCAAGGCAGCTCGGTGGTGGGATGGTAGACAAGCAGGCCAGCGAGTGCGAGGTCGCGGTCTGGATCAAGTAACTAGTACGTAGCCTTGAGCATACAGCTCTATTATCCACGGCGACCTTGGATAATGCGAAGAAGGTGAAGCACGAGATCAATAATGAGCAAGGTACAATGAAAGAACAGGAAGCTCCTATCCATACATTTACCGCGGTACCCTTTCTCAACTATTTACCGCTCCTCTGATGATACCCTAGGCAAAGCTCTCATCGTGAGGGACCTCTTCCTCCCGACCGCGTAGGTAGGTAGCTTGGAGCTGTTTGTACCATTGTATAATAGTGCGCTTGCTTTCCCCGCAGTTTGGAGCAAAGCACGCGGAGGCGTTCTTGTTTCTGTGTGAGGTGACCTCACGGTCCACGGAAGAGCTAGATGGATGCGCTAAGGTACCTTATTGCTGCGAAAGGGAAGGGCACGGAGACATGGGGGGCCATTGCATGTGATATGATGTTGGGACGATGGAGTTGAGTCGAGGCTTGGCTTGGGAGGCGGGTGTTTCTTTGTCCGGGCAGGTGAATCATGCCCGGCATGTGCATGTGTGGGGTATCTGGGTTTAAAGGGCAGGGTCTAGACCTGGGTTGTTCTTGGGATTGTGAAGAGGTTTGCGGTTCAAATAGTATTGCCGATCGACTTTCATACAGGCGGGCTGCAACGGCGATCTTGATGCTGATATGTTGCAATATTAATGGATGTCAATGTGCCAGACAGCGTAGACGGAGACTGATCGGCTAAAGCCGGAAGATGAACGGTCGTAGGGTTAGTGTTTGGATAATGCTTCTGCAAATACATCTCTGGCACATTTTGTGGCTATCTATTGCAAGATGCATACTTTGCTCGCGTGCTGCTGCTTGCGTCTCCCAGCAATTGTTTGCGGTCGTGTATGTGAGCGGACCCTAAAGCCATGGCATACCATCTTCAATGCTGCGGTCCAGGTACTGCACATTCTCCACGTGCCGCTTCTCATCAATTCACCCACTTCCTAGACGGCTGCGCACTGGAAATTTGCCAACTCCTTGTCGAAGATCTTAATTGCAGCAGTCATCTTCCTCTGAATCTCCATAAACTGCTCCCTCTTCTTCTGGACTGCTTCTGGCTCCGACACGAGCTCCTTCAGCTCGTTGGATTCCAACCCTGACGCCCATTCCGGAGTCAAGAGCCCTGGCAATTTCTGGACAATCTCACTCTCAATTGCCTGTCTGGCCACGTTATCGATGAACGTGCTGAGGTTGGTGCGGTAGGTCGCAGTGACACGGTCTAGGGTATCCTCGGCGGTGTGCCTTTGGAACGTGGCGTAGCCGGTGTTGGAATTGATGATGGTATCCCGCAAAACACCGATGTCAACCATCATCCGGCTATTGTTGTGGATTGATGGACCGCCGTCGAAGATGCTGTTTTACTGCACGATTGTTTGTTCGATCGTGCTCATCAGCCTAGAAGTTCGCTGCTGAGCGACAAGGACAGAGTTCTCCCGATTATAAGTCATTCGCTGTACACGCTCATCGTTGACCAGACCTTGCATGCTCGCGATTGCGGCCTCAGTGGCCACGTCCATAGCTTACTTGACATGCGCGTACAAGCCGTTGAACACATCTTTGTTGGATGTGCCAGTAATGTCCCTCAGTAAATGCTGCAAGAAAGTGTCGCACATCTTGCTCACGGTCTTGAGGTGTTCGTCTGCCAATTCCTCCCACTTCACAATCAGCTGGCGGTGAAGACAGGTCTCGATGCCGGGAATGGGCTCGCCGGGCAACTCAGAACCGCGCATGCTTTCAATCTCAGACTGGACCCATGTGAGAGCCTGGCCACGCCTGACAAGCTGAATGTCTCGCGCCCAATGAGAGTAAGTATTATTCCTGTGTACCTCCGTCGCTTCTGACCAGCCCGGATCAACATTGGTAAGCTTGTCAATGCGACGACCTGCACCGTATACGAGCATGGCATCGGTGAAGTGGTCGTTGAGTTCCGCGACCTTGGTGCGTAACCTCCGGATATCCGTCACCTCGTCGAACCAAGCATCTTGGCCAATGCTGTAGCTCACGAGAGCATTGCTGGCCTTCTGATGGAACCTAGTGCTGAGGTTGACTAGGAAGGCACGCATAGATGTGTTGTCGCTCCTTCCTTCTCCTAAATTCTTCAGACCATCCTGAGCGCTTGAGAGCTTGATCTGCAATTGCTGGCGGATGCTAGGTAATGCTTTGATGTTGTTGTCGTGTACAGCCAGATTGAGTCTTGTTCGAAGTGCATCCAGGCCCAAGCATGATTTGTGGAGATGCGCAAATCGCTCTTGGTCAATGAACTCCCTCTCCGCGTCGTCAATTTCCTCGGCGCTGGCGTCCTCGACGTCCTCGATATTATTCACAACAGGGCACCATCCCAGCTTGAATCCATTCTCAGTGTTTTGGAGCAGATCCATCCATGCCTTTCCCTTCTGCTGCACAGCTTGCACGGCATCGACCTTTGTGATGATGCCCATAGTACGAACGCCCTCGGGATCGTACTTGCGTGCCTTGTCAGAGATATCTTGATTGACGTAGTCCTGGGAATTTTTATGTCAAAAGCATAACGAATCGGATTGTTCAAAAGGTCAAACTTACGTTGGTCGCTGACACCACGCAAAGGATGATCGAAGAGGGATTTTTGAGATACTCCTCGACCAGATCATGACTCATCTGTTTGTCCTGCTCCGTAATGTTCCTTCTGCGAGTTTGTATCAGGCCGGGAAGATCAATAAGACAGAGGGGCGAGCATTTCGGTCCAGAGATGTCCACGCGAAGCACGTCTCTCATCAGACCGGTAGGACTCTCGTGGTCTGGGCTAAGCATACTAGCAACCTCATCATAGATACTGCCATAGTCGTCCAGAGATGTCAAGTCTCTGCGGTATCTCTTCAGTCTCATCCTGTCTCCGCCTGCTCTAGTGCTGGCCGATTCGATACTGATCCGCTTATCATCGTAGTCTTCTCGACGCATAGATATCAAGGTCGGAAACCGGGTGACCACATTCTCGCCACTCGGGAAAGGGATGTCAGTGAGGCGTTGAAGAACAGAGCTCTTGCCAGATGAGGTATCCCCGGACACCACCGGCTGCGGGAGAGGTACATGCTCATCGATACCCTCCTTGCGGAACTGGTCCAATACGTCCAGGATGTGCTGGATGTCCTCGTGGCTTGAAAGCTCGTTCATAGCTTGCCCATCAGCAGGAGCGCTGCGTGGACGCTTCGGAGGCATGTTTGCTGCTGCGTCTGTCTGTACGAAAGTTCTGTGAATAATGGTGGCGGACAGATATGGTTGTATAGGATTGAATGAGAAAAGCAGGAAGAACTTTGCATGCTTTCTTGACATGCTCATAGGCAGCAGGCAGACCACGTGAAGCTGCATGCTTGACCTTTGATTCAAGTGAGCTGCGAGGACTTCACTTGCACATGCGCCTTTCGGCACATGCCAGCAGATCTGGCTTTAGAAAGCCTAACAAGCCTCCACCGACTGAAGCCAGCAAGCAGATCCTGCGCCACTGGCCTTGCCCGTGAAGTGAAGTTGAGAGAAAGCCCAGTCGGACTGAGGTACCACATCTGCGGATCACTGTCATCTGCGTTTGACGAGACGATCGGCCCGCGACTCATGGTGTGGTATGTGGTCGGTCCATGTCGGTCACAGACACTTGGATCGGGAGATTGGCCTTTGCTCTCATATCGACTGCTCGGGAGCATATGATGGAAGCATTATACAAAGACCTTTAGCCAGGCTCACGTGGCCATCGTCAACTCTGCGACAGATGTCGGTCGTGCCTCCGGTTATCAATTTCCCACATTGAGAGGAGGTGGAAATCAAGCATATTCGCTCCAGCCTATGTAGCTGCACCATTTCCAGATCTGAACAACTGCAGTGGTTCTGTGCCCACGTCCATTGCAGACGTGAACAATCAGCTCATCCTACGGGTACCTGCGTACGATCTGAAACCAGTTGAGGACGTGGCCATTCCTCCGCTCGTAAGCAGCTGGCCACCCTGACGACCCTGAGCGGACATTGAAGTCAGGAGAGTTCGTGGTCAAGCACGTGGGAGCTGCAAGACCCCACTTTTTTTCGAGGCGACCTGTGCGTCAAAGCTTCCGACTTTCTGGAACTTGTCCACTCGACCAGCCATAACTTCGACTTGCTCCGCGACTTTGCGCTTCACCTCCTCTCGAGCTCACACTTCTCCTCAAGAGAGACGCGGACCGTCTTGATTGCGACATCTGATCGATTCGCTCTACACGGATGGTCTTCTGAAGCATCACACGACACTCGATCTCAGCTCTAATTGCACCCAGTCTTGGTCTATAGCTACCGGATACCTGTACCTGCACAACACACCATGGCTACCGAGTCAATCGCCAACGGCAGCACTGCCAATGACGGCCTCACCGCCGCCGAGAAACTCATGAAAGAGCACACCGAGCACGAAGCTCACAAGGCCTCCGTGGAGGATGTGGTCGACGAGGACACCATCCAGCACCCGCCGCCGTCCGCTGCACCTTCCCAGCCCATTAGCACCGACCCGTCCCGTGTGGCCACGCCCTCCGCCGACGACACCATGTCTTCCAAGGCCGCTGGTAAACAGCCCGCCATGGAGGCGCCTGCTGCCGCTGGGGCAAACAAGCCTAGCCTCGATGTCGCTAACGAAGAGCTGTTCCCAAGCCTAGGCGCCCCGAAGAAGGCTGCTGCGCCGAGCCCCTGGTCTAGCAAGCCTGCGGCCATTGGCAAGGCTGCTAACGGCATCGCGAACGGCAACAATGCTTCGAACGCCCCTTCCCGGACTTCGAATCCTGGCTCCGGCATCATGACGCCGGGCTCCACTGCTGCGTCTCAGGGTGGTGCGCTCAACCTGCCCGGCCGCAACGTCCAGACCTATCAGTTGCCCACCGACCGCATGACGCCTCGCAACCAGCTGAAGAAGCCAGTCAAGGACATCTTGCGCGACGTTAACAAGCGCTCCAAGGCAAAGGTTGAGCTGAAGGAGGGTCCGCTTGGCCATGTGACGCTGGTTGGCAGCGGACCGACCAACGACGTCCAAGAGGCGTTCAAGGAAGTGGTCGGCCAGCTGTGCGGTCGCCAGGCTCACAAAGTCCCCGTCCCAGCCTCGGTTCGTGGCAAGATTGTTGGCAAGCAAGGCGCTACCATCCAGGCCATTTCCAAGCGTACTGGCGCCAAGATCAACATCTCGAAGCAAGAGGCGGCAGAGATTCTTGAGGATGAAGATTTGGATACCACGATTGATGTCACCATCGAGGGCGACGTGTTCGCCGTCGAGCAGGCCAAGAAGGACATCGAGCGCATTGTTAATGAGCATACGTCGACTCTGAGCACGAAGCTGAGGAACATCCCTGCAGAGTACTACCCATTCTTGGCAGCCCAGCAGCAGCATTTGATGGCTCAGCAGCAAGGTCGCAACTTAAACTTGCAGATCCCGCACTACCAGAACTGGAACCAGCAGGCTGTACCCCAGTTGCCTGCCAATGGTCAACCCGCTGCTTTCGTGCCCCAGGCCAATATGCCCATTCAGCTTTCTGGCGATCGCCAAGTTGTAGCAGATGCTAAAGCTGAACTTGAGCGCCAGGTCGCAGAGCTACAACGCCAGCTGACACTTCTTCGCACCCAACAGGACCAGACCCGCCACCAATTCATCGTTGGTGACAGAGGCTCCTCGCTACAAGACTTCTTGGCCGACACGGGCTGTTCCGTCATCCTTCCTCCGCCAGGCGAGAACTCTGACGACATCTACATTGTTGGCCCACCCGATCGTGTCGAAGCGGCACAAGAGAAGATATTTGACCAGCTGGCGAACCTGCACGAGCGTCCTGTCGACATCGCGAAGCAACATCAAAATCAGGCACACGCTCGCGATGTATCCCGCTACTTGCAGCAGCGCCAGGCTCTGAAGACTGTAGAACAGAAGCACAATGTCAGCATAGTTGGTGATGGTACCGGTAACTTCATGGTGTACGGCAATGATGGCAAGGACGTTCTGAAGGCACAAACCGAGTTGCGCAACATCGTGGCCGGACACCCACCATCGCGTTTCCAGCCTGTCGATGTTGACCCGTTCTACCACTCGCATCTCAGGCAGCAGGCCGCCCAGCAGATCCGCGACACACACGGTGTGAGACTGATTGTGCCTGAAGACTCCGACAACTCCCCTGTCCTCCTCGTGTTTGAGGATCGTGCGCCTTCGCCAGAGTATGAGCTGCCGACCCGTCAGCCTGCTCCTCAAGATGCGCAAACCTTCCAATCGGCGCTGCAAGAGGCTCAGCAACAGATTCTTAACCTCGTCAACGGTCACCAGGACATCGTCTCCAGAGATGTCGAGGCACCAGCTAAGTTCCACGACAAGATTAGACGACATGTTGACAGACATCACCAAGGCCTACCAGGACAACTCTCTGTCCAGGTCAACTATGGTCGCCAGCAGCAGGGGCAGCGGAACCAGGCCTCCAATGTCAGCTTGCGTGGCCCGCAGGACTTCGTTGATGCACTGAACGCTAGCTTGTTGGCATTTATCGAGCAGGAGCACAAGGATGAGCTGGAGCGCGGCTTCACGCTCACATTTGACTTCCCGCAAAAGTTCGCAAATCACCTCATCGGTCGACGAGGCGAGAACATTAACCGTCTGCGTGAAGAATTCGATGTGGATATCCAGCTCCAGGACGGCAAGTGCGAAATCAAGGGTCCTGAGGCCAAGGCAAATGCGGCCAAGAAGCACATTTTGGACATGGGTCGCAAGCTCGAGGACGAGAAGACTTACATCATCAACGTACCTGCCCAGTACCACCGGGACCTTATCGGCGCGAAAGGCAGCCAGGTTGAGCGTCTACAGAGCCGCTACGGCGTGCGTGTGAACTTCCCACGTGCTAGGCAAGCTGATGATGCTGCATCGGAAGCAGGAGACCGTGGCAGCCAACAGGGTGCGAACGAGGTCGTTATCAAGGGTCCGAGCAGAGGAGCTGACGCCTGCCGTGACGAGCTGCTCAGCTTGCTGCAATATGTTAAAGACAACTCGCACAGCGCTACAGTCTCTGTTGCTCAGAACCAGCTGCCGTCACTGATCGGCGCCGGTGGTAGGGAGATGGAAGCTCTGCGTCTCGAGACTAGTGCACAGATCGATGTGCCAAACTCTAGGGAGACGGCGAACCCTGACGGGCGCGCAGAGATCAAGCTCAAGGGGTCAAAGCAAGCTGTCGAAGCTGCCAAGAAGGCAATTGAGGCCAAGTCAAAAGAGTTTGACAACACAATCACGCGGACTCTGGACGTTGACAGGAAGCACCACCGAGTGATTATTGGCTCTGGAGGTAAGTCATGCAGCGTGCCACTGCTGATTGCATTGCTGACAAATTCCAGGTTCAAATCTCCGCAACATCATCACGCAAGCAGGTGGCCCAGATGAGCCTCGCCTGCATAACCGCATTGTTCGCTTCCCAAAAACCGATGCTGAGGGCAACGGAATTCGCGTGGAGGGTCAGAAAGTGTTGGTCGACAGGATCGTGACAGCCATTGAGAGCCTCGTATCTCAACAAGAATCGCAAAAGACTGAGATTGCTGAAGTCAATCCAGAAAAGCACCGTCTGCTGATCGGCCGTGGTGGCGAGAAGAGGAGAGAACTTGAGCAACAGTTCAACGTCCAAATCAATGTGCCCCGACAGACCGAGACAGGTCCAGCTAGGTCACAAGTCAAGATCGCAGGTCAACCTGAAGATGTTGAGAAAGCAAAGACGCACATTCTGGAGATTACCAAGGACCAGGAGGGCGAGACGGTGAACATTCCTCGCCGCTTCCACCATGCCATTGCCGACAATGGCCAATTCTTCCGTCGTCTACGCAACGACCACAAGGTCACCGTGGACCACTCTGGCCAGCGTCCGCCACCCAAGCCGTCTACGCCCACTGCTAGCCGCTCCGCTGGCACCGGCGCTACGCCGCTCATCACCGATGAACCGGGCGCCGCGGCCAACACGCCTCAATGGAAGACCCACGACCTGCACTCCAGCGGCGATGACGGCGAGATCCCATGGGTGCTCTCTGGCTCTTCGCCCGAAGCCATTCAGGCCGCTCGTGCTAAGCTTGAGAAAGCACTGGAGGATGCCAAGAAGCAGGATACGATGGGGTTTCTCATCCTGCCTGACCCACGTGCATACCGCCATGTCATTGGTCCTGGCGGCAGTGAGATCAACAGAATCAGAAAACAGACGGGCACCAAGATTCAGGTGCCTAAGGACCAGAACTCTGGGGAGGCGATTGAGATTACGGGAACCAAGGACGGCGTTGAGGAGGCGAAGAATATCATCTTGGAGATTGTTGCGAATAACTCCTAGAAGAGGAAGAAACCGTTTCATTCAACGAAGGAGATGATTGGAATGTGGATGGGAAGTGGGAGAAAGTTGTCGATTTGTTGTCTGCTGCTCTTCAGCGAGTACATTGAATTTTTGTGCTGTATGATAAGTCAAGCAGCAATACATTACGGACAGAAGTATACATAGCCATCAAAAGTAAGATCATACTAGTCGAAACCCAACACCCCTATCCATTCACCGACTGCCGGTAACCGCTACAGGGTCTTGTCACCTCGAATGGTACTTTTCAGCGTGGTTGGTGAATTTCTTGAGGTTGGCCGGGCTGTCTGAGGTACTGGCCTTACTCCACAAAAAGCCACGAATTCCGTTCCCTCGTATCCAAATCCAGCTTGATTGATGCAGTTCTTCGTAAAGAGACACGTGTCGTATCCATCGATTGCGCTCGAGCGGCACTATAGCACACGAGCTTCCTGTCAGCACGCCCGCTTTCTAAATAAAAGGTCACGCACGCTACGGTTGTGCGTCTTGCACGTACGCGCTGTCTGTCCTGCTCATAGGACCCGCCCATGGGGCGGCACGTCCTTTGCGTGATATCAATACTGTTTCTGCCTGTGCGTTTATAGCGGCAGGTACAGTATCGGGCGTGGTCGCAGGCTAGCACGGCGGTGCTAGTGAAGACCACGGTAAAGAGAAGGGTGGTAAGGAGTTGCATGTCGAAATCGAACGACACTTAGGTGTTTGTAGTGCAGACCACGGTACAGTCAGTAAACACTTTCTAGAGCGTCTGCCTGATCTTACTGCACTGCCCGAAATCAAAAATTTCTGAGCGCCATGAAATATGAATAAAGTCTATCTGTGTGCATGGCCTTACGTGTATTCTTGTCTGCGAGGCCTTCCGCACGCTGGGCCAGGTCTAGGTAGCGAATCAAGCATCACGTATAACGCGAGTTTCTTGGTGTATGTGAGATGCGCCCGACTAGTCCGCAAAGGCGGTGTAGAAAGGCATCTGCAAGGTGCTCAAAAATAATGTGTATAGTAGGAGGTAGAGATAAGGTATATGTATGTGAAGTCGGTGATACCGGGCCAAGCACGTGAAGGCGGCGCTAGGGGTGGGCTGTTCGGGAGCTCTTAGCCCAAAGAAGGGGTCGGAGAGCGAGGCCTGTTCGCCTGAGTGATGCCGAGATCCCCACCCTGCGCGATCAATCAGACGCGGAGCATTACTACCACCTCCTGCTCCGGGTCTTCAGCTGGACTTTGTGCATAACAATCACCCCATCGGCAGCTGTGACCACGACCGCCTTCCTTTCCTTATTCAGCCATCATTTGTTAGCACATGACCATCGGGTGTAGAGTGTACCTCCAGAGCAAAGCGGTCTGCCCTTAAAACCACCCGAGTCATTGCAAACACAAGCGAGAGGGAGAGACAAACCGGATACGATGGCGGAGACCAAGACGTACACGTATTCGGATGTGTCGGAGCACACGACCAAAAAGGACGTGTGGATGGTGATTCACGACAAGGTCTACGATGCGAGCAGTTTCGTGGATGAGCACCCGTGCGTATCTTACGTGCATTTCACGGTGGGATTGCTGACTGAGGTGTCGTGTGTCGCAGAGGTGGAGAGGAAGTGCTGCTCGATGTGGGTGGCCAGGACGCCACCGAGGCGTTTGAGGATGTTGGACACAGCGACGAGGCGCGCGAAATTCTGCACGGGCTGTTGAAGGGGGATTTGGAGAGGAAGGTACGTCTGGCCCCCCGCCCCGCTCCTTCCTCCCTTGTCGGAGGCATCAGCTGATCATGGCTTTGCCATCATACAGGAAGGCGACCCAGCGCCCAAGATCTCCACCTCGACCTCCGCCCCCTCCAAAGTCGGCAGCTCCGACGCTGCGGGTCTGGGCATTGGCGTGTATGCCCTCATCCTGGCCGGTGGTGCGCTCGCGTTCTTCGCGTACCAGTACTTGCAGAGCTCCAGCCAGAAGCAGTCTTAGGCGCGGCTTGTGGGAGTAGGGCCAGTTGTGGATGGCCGTGGCGCCAGGTATGTGCTCGGGAGGGTGCCGTGGTGGGACGAGGTGCTGGAGCGGGCGGATGCAAGAGCGTGGCGCTATCGGAGGAGGATGGCGGAGGAGAGTATGGAGGAAGGAGGTGGTGCTGCTGGTGCAGGGTGGAGGGCAGAGGATGGGATATTGTTGCTGATGTGGGTGGTTATAGATGCCGTGTTCGGCTCATAGCTAGGTTGTAGGAGAAATACTCTTCGCAAGAATCTCGTGGCCTTCAGAAGCGTGCAACAATGGGCCCGGGCCAGCGTGGGAATCATACATATGCTGTCATGAGATGGCGGTGGGTACTACGTCCTGCTTTCCGCATCGACTTGCAGGATATGGAGAAAAAGCGGCGCCTCGACCACGAGCAAATGAGATAGAGATACTGTTACGTGGTTGAGCCACAGGTGGAGCTGCTGCTTGTCCCCTCACGAGCTGTAATTGAAAATGCGTCTGCGTAGCAATATGTTCCACCCGTGCCGGAAATCCCTCTGCTAGTAATAAAAGTGCTCCAGGTCGGCCAGGCGGTACAGTTAGAGATGGACAGAAGGGCTGCTTAGGCTCATGACGAAGCCTGCACAAGTCCTGCTGACCGCACCTAGGCTGTAAGAATTCAGATGGCTCCTTGTGGACCTGACGCGACCACCACGATCATCCCAATTCAGGACAAAGCATTCTGATATCACGGCTGACTTCATGGTGGGCAGTGTTACAGTGACAGGAGCTAGGTACTGGCTTGGTTGGAGGAATGGATCTCATGGGCATCAGGACGCTCCGAGCCAGATGTCATGCATGTTGATTTGAAGTGAAGAGGCATCCCGATCTGCCTGGTCAAAAAGCGAGCGGACAGCTCCGATAAGCGCCCGGAAGGTCTCACCTATTGAGTGCACAAAGCTGCCGGAAGGCACTGGCTCAGCCTTCCCCAACTCGTGGTCTTCGCTGATGGCAGCAATTGCCTCTTCCTGTTTCCTTGTCGTCTTCTCTAGTCTCAGCTCATGATGGGTATTTCATGGTGGCGATACTCCTTGTTGAGCTTGTGACAAGACTCTGGAGTCAGAGATCCACTAATCTTCCGCAGTGGCTTTGAATGGTGGACCTGCCATTTCCGGCGCAGATCCAAAACTGTATATTTGCGATGCCTGTAGCCCTTGACATAAAGTACTTCGAGCTCAGGCGCTACACCTTGTGGTAGCTGTTCTTTGCCCGTAGAACTCTCGTTCAGCATAACAGCCATGTCTAGCGCCTCTGATGCCGAAAGATTGCGAAGCTCGTCCTCGGTAGAGCCGTTGCCAGGAATGAGGTGACCCCAACCATCCGAGACGTCAATCAGGACTCCACGGTGAGTGCCAGCATACATAGGTCCAAGCATTGAATATGCTTGAAATTTGATGCCTGTTGCGCCTGGATTGCCACGCAATGGAGCCAGATCTTGGTACTCGACGATGCTGTAGAGGTCCAATGGAGAACTCTTCTGACTATCGTCTCTTGCTTGGAACATCCCATCTCTCTCAACCCGCCACTCAGCACAGAAACGCATGCCGTGCTCGTGTGACGTGAAGCATTGAACAGACTTGGCTGCGGTACGCCAGAGCATTTCCCTTTCCGACTGGTTGAGACCTGTGTCTAAAGCGTCGATGATTGCCTGAGCTGTCATTTCGGCACATAGAGATGTGCGCCGGAGGAGGAGCTCGCGTCGAACGTCCAACAACCTATTCCGCTGCTCAGGATTGGGCCGCATATAACATGCGTCTTCTATGTCATGCAGGTACTTGTCGATGCTGCAGACATCTAGCTCGTCGAAGTCGATCTGATCCAAGGCTCGGATACATTGCTGGACATTGGGTAATCTGCGCGGCATAGCGTCAAAGAGCCTCGATGATATGTGGAGACAATTCGCCTGTCGGGCGACGTATCGGTGAGCTCTGTGGATCCGAGCTGCCTTGTTGCAGCGGCAAAAGTCTTTTGCGCTTGAAATATCAGCAATTCGAGTTTTAAGGCGCGCACGGTCCTGTTTCAGCTCGCTTTCACATGCTGTTCTCCACCACGTCGGTGGTATGCAGCAGCGGATCGTGGTGATGGTAAAGGTCTGCCGAAGCTGTATACATGTATTCGAGTGAGTACATGCTATAAGCCGAGCCTCAGATGTGTAAGAAAGAACGGAAGTCTTCGAGAAGCAATGGTTGCGGACAGTGTCTGACGTGAATCATTCCAAAGCTGCATGCAAAGCGCATACATTCACGCGAAAATGCTTGCATGAGCCCTTTGCCGCTTTCAGGATTTGCGGCTTCATTTTTCTTCTATGAACATCGAGCGCGATTCGGTAACGAGAATGCGTAAAGAGTCAGATGCACGCTTTTGCCAGCTGATTGCACACCAATTCGGCGGCCGTGCGGAGGAGCCTAGGTCAGCAATGATATAAAGAGGCATGTCCATCTGGGTCCCCGATTCAGCTGTCGAGACCAAATCTCATGCAGGCCCGCCAAGCACATGAGACCAATCGGTGAGCCCATGTTCTGGTTGGTCGAAGGATGCCATACTGGTGACTTATCGGCACTTTCGCTGCCCATTACGATCCACTGGTCGAATGACGTCTCTTCGTCGTCCAATATACCCCTTGCGCTGACCAACAGTGCCAACATCACGCCCTCAGGGGCGTCAGCAGCCCAAGGAAGAGGTGATGGACGGGTGGAGCCAGTGAACTGACTTTACCAGGCTGAGTAATGCTCTGTTCTATTACGATAACGTTAGCTTTCAGGAGACAGCCATCGTTGCAGATGGACATCACAACTCACACAAAGAAAATATCAGGTACGGTGTGCTTCCGCTTTTGCACACACCGGACAAAGCAAGACGCAACGAGCAAAGCCCGCCATCTCCGCAACGGGGCCACTTTCACGACTAGCATCCTGAAGCTGTGTAAAAGTTGTGTAAACATGGTTAACAGGCGGGCTGATATACTTGGATACGTGGTGGGCCCTGGCAGCGATGGCCCTGCTCACACGACGGCTCAGAGACTTTGAACGAGACTGACCAGAGTGACGAGGCCTTGTTATATATTCAGTCGCGGGCGGATGTTCGGGAAACAGCGATGGTCGCCGAGCTCGAGGCAAATAACCACCCGGACGTCGGTGGCCTTGGACGAGAAGCCAAAGCAGCCTTCTATTGAGCCAGCACTCGGGCTTTGGCGGCCGCAGCCTCGGCGCGTCAGCGCACATTGCCGTATCAAGAAAATACGAACCAGACACGAGGACCTACCGCCCAAGGTTGGCCCAGGGACGAAGCACAATCAGAGCATTCCCTCAGGTAATGCAAAGCCAGACGACTCCGAGATCACGATCCCCAGCGTAGGCAACGAGGTACCTCGAAAAGAGGTGAACCTCATCGAGCACGCTTTCTTCAATCTTAAGATGGTTTTGGAGGCCAGGAAGATGCTTCAAGCACAACGTGACATGGTCGAGCGTCTAACAGCTGAGCTGGACCGGAATCATCAGGATATCGCGGATCACGATGTCCGCATTAGATGCGCCAAACGGTCGCGCAGGAGTGATCATCCGCTGCTTGACCAACTCCTACGACGCCGTATGCAAGCTCAAGAGGCCGTAGAATACCACCGTGCTGAATTACAAAAGGCAGAGAGTAGACCTGATACAGGCGAAGTGCGTTTTGCCCAAATTGAGTCCGAGGCTTTTTCGCTGCTTGCCGCCTACTTAAGCACTGTTACAAGTCTGTCTCTGCCCGTCAATGCCACACTTCTGCAAAATCTCGAGGAGAAGCTCTCTGGGGCACGCCCAACCCGGCAGTCCGCAAACATGTGGGGGCGTCGTGACCGTCCCGTCTCCGGCAATGATGCAGAGGAGAACTTGACCCTTGGGGTGCCAGTGCCGAATAAAAAGTTCCGCTCCAGAAAAAACCCGGCGTTCGTGATTCGATTTTAGACAATCAAGTAGCAGTGTAGAGGGAACAGACAGGAGGCTGCTCGTTAGACTAGAGCTCTTGCGGTCGAGGCCCAAGGGGAGATTGACAATGCAGTCGATAAATTCAATCAGGTTTCTCGCGGGATGTATCGGAAGCATGCAGCAGGACAGGATCCAGGCATCCCGGGTTGGTCAGCTTCATGGTCTCGACTCCAGATCGATCATGCCTATCTACAAGAGCGTTTGCGTTTGGCGATGGCGGCGCATGAAATGACAGAAATCCTCCGAAAGTGTCTGATAGCGGCAATGAGGGAAGGTCTTGAGCCGCTCACAGGCCAGTGGACCGATTTCTGGCAGCCTGGAGAATTCCACTACACAGAAAGCCAAGAGCGAGATATGATCGAGGCAGCACCAGTAGAAGAAATTTTGCGCTGGAACGACGGTTTTGCCGGACCGGATGGTCTTGTACCGCCAGGAGCTGTGGACGAGCCACCAGCAGATTGGACAGTAGAATGGCCAAGAGCAGAAGCAAAATAGGAGCGGGAATGGCTGTATGGAGGGGACGCTGATGTAGGGCCTGGCGACAGCTACAGCTGCACTTTCGATGAGTGGATAAGCTGGAGACTTGAGTATGCAGCGCCGCGCATGCAAATGCAAGACTGGTCATTGAACAGCGTGGCCAAAAGCAATCCAGTCCCGGTGGCGACGGCACATTTCTTTTGAGCTTGTGTCATCTGAGCGCGACATATGAGCTGGCAGATTGCTGGTGTGTATACAGGACAGTGGTTGCTGGGCCTTGGCCAATCTTAATTTCGTAGATTGCTGATATGTCTGATGTACCTAGCATATTTGGTGGGTTGTCCGTTCGAGCTGGCTCTTATCGAGCACTTGGATCTTGTAGCATCATTCTAGGCCAACACAAAGTCCTGCGTATGGCCTGGTTTGTGCCATTCGTGCAGCTGACGTCGTCTATGATCCAGAGAGATCCAAGGTTGGCATGCCGTGAGCTGTCGAGGAGATCGTCGCCTTGGCAAGTCCAACATGGTCGCTGGATCCGACGAGTATCGAGGAGGCGTATGCCAGGGATAGTAGTATGATGGAACGATACAGC
Organism: Teratosphaeria nubilosa; assembly: GCA_010093825.1. Lineage (NCBI taxonomy): Eukaryota > Fungi > Ascomycota > Dothideomycetes > Mycosphaerellales > Teratosphaeriaceae > Teratosphaeria > Teratosphaeria nubilosa. The sequence continues at coordinate 59,231 of ML995932.1, forward strand.
CTGTAGCACTCACGGCATAATGATGAAAAAGGATACAGTTGATCAGGACAGGAGTGATGTGAAGTCGGGAGTGAGACCAGAAGAATAGGTAGGGTAAAGTTGCTCAATTGGAGTCGGGCGGAGCTCCAACCGTGCCAAAGTATTAATGCGAAATAGCTCGTCGCATAACTTCACGTGTGTTTTCATAGTAAGCTTGCTTATTAACAAAGGCCACTTTACTATCCTTTATATTATGCCTTTACTAGCCTTTATATTATAATTATATATAGTATTATTAGCAGATATAAATATTTCTATCTTAGTAGCGCCTTTTAAATATGTTATCTATTTGGTAACACTATACCTTAAGATAGTAAATATAGAGCTATAGCTTCTACTAATAGCGCTATAGTATATTCTTACTATATATTTATAGATATAGTTACTAACTTCTATTTTAATAGTCTCTACTATCTATAGACTACAGATTAGACTAATTAGTAGTATAAGAATAAAGAATTATAGAAGCTTAACTACTTAGCTAGTACTAAAGAAAAAGACATAATCTTCTATAAGTATAATATAGCTAGCTATATTATAGAGACTAATAAAGATAAGCTAGCTCTTAATCTATATAATAAGTATACTTATTATAGCCTTAATTACTATATATAGGCTACTAGATACAATATAGCTTACGTATTTTATAAGCGTAATAATTAACCTAGTTATACTATAAATATAGTCTATAAGCTATTAATAGATAAGAGAATAAATAGTATAGAAGCGAGACTTACTATAGTTAAGTAGTAACTAGATAATATTAAGTTGTAGATTAGTAGTAGAGATAGAAATAAGAGTAGTATTTCTACTAGTATTACTATAAGGCCTATAGTAATTACTAAGTAACTAGATAGTCTTAAGCTAGCTCTAATAGGCATATTAGATTATATTAATAATATACTTAAGAAGTTTAATAAGCGGCTTATTAACCTTAATTATACTAAGAAACAGATTAAGAACCTATATAACTATTAATAATATAGAGCAGAATAATATAACTATATAAAGTAAAGAATTAGTTAGAATACTATAATAATAATTATATAAAACATCTTAATAAGAAAAGGCAGGTATAATAGTTACTATTATTAAGAGAACTAAAGTAGACCTATATTTGTAATAACTAGGAATAAGGCTACAAGATCTAATAAACTAAAGTTAAAAAGAATGTTAATAATATAGTTAATATACTTTTAGAAATCTATAATATATCTATTAAGGTTATAGAGATAATAATAGACTTATAAGAAACTAGATAGGTCTCTATCTTAAAGAAGAACTATAGAAGAAGTATATTATAGAGTTAGTATATATTATTATAGAATACTAAAAATAAGACTAATAATATATAGAAGAATTTAATTTTATTAAGAAGTAAGATAATAGTATAATAGAAGCTAGAGATAGTAAGGAAGACAATCTATCTAATAAAGAATAGAAAATTAATAATAATATAAACTAAGACAAGTTAGTTAAGTCTACTATATTAGGCTATATAGAAGCTATAGATATATTTATTATAATTACTAGATAATATAAAGAAGTATTTCTAACGCTAGAACAAAAACGCTATCTATATCTAGAATAATTTAACCTCTTAATTAAGTAGCTTTAAAGAATATTCTAGAAGTATTAATTAGTAGATAGAAAGAAAGTAAGCTTTAAATAACATATTTAAGATATACTACTAATTAGAAGCTACTTCTAAGAGAACAGAAGCTATATTACTCTAGGAGGCCTATATATTATAAAAGAAATAAGAGACTAGATCTAAGTACTATAAGCATAGTTTTAAGTAATATAAGCTATTTAGGTTCTTAAATATATAGAATAGTAAGAAGTCCTAACTAGAAACTATAAAGCAAAGTAGGAAGTAACTTACTACTAAAACTAGGTTAGGACATAAGTAAAAAGAAAGATGCTTAATATTAATAACTAACTAGTAGAGTAATACGTACTAAATACCTTAGTATGTATATAGTAACTCTAAGAGATTAGCGTAGGTAGTATTCTTTAGATAAGTATGCAAAGAGGAAGAAGTGCTAAGTAGTTCTAATAAATAATAAGAGTTTAATAATAGTCGATTCTAATTAGCTAATTGCTAACATAAGTTGAATATAGTCTAAATAAGTCTATTCTGCGTTCTAATATACAACTCTAAGCTGCATAGTAATTAGTCTAATTAGCGTACTTAGTAATTAGTTTGCTTAGTACTAATTAGTAATTAGTATGCAGAGTAATTAGTCTTAACACGTAACTCTTACTAGGTCTCTACTAGAGTTCCTCCCTTAGTGTGTCTAATTATAGTGTTAAAGTCTTAATTTATAATACTTAGTATGCGTAACCTAAATAGTTAAGCGTTAATAGCTTCTTTAGATAAGTATGCAATAAAAAAGAAGTGCTAAGTAGTTCTAATAAATAACAAGAGTTTAATAATAGTTTATTCTAATTAGTTAATTGCTAATATAAGTTAAATACTATCTAAACAAGTTTATTATATATTTCTATATACTCTTAGATATTGTCTTCTCTAAGTCTTGCTCTACTATGCTCTATTCAGATTATAGTAGAGTATCTAAATATTCTATAGCGCTCTACGCAGAATACTATAGAGTTCTACTCTACTATACTCTATTTAGATTATAGCAGAGCATCTAAACGCTCTATAGTACTCTATAAGTAGCCTTATAGAGTATTACTTCTTTCTGCTTATTTATTCTCTTAGCCTTACTAGATTTATAATACTACTCTTCTTCTTAGATAAGCTTTATTCTAAAGCTTCCTCTCTTATAATTTCTTAATTCTTCCTTTTCTTTGTGCTATTATAACTTCTTGTATTACTAAGCCTCGACAAACAAAATATAGCATAGAGTATTATAACGCTCTAGTTTCCTTTCTAAATAAGCACGCAAATAAAATGCCTATCTACTATAGCTAATATTCTACAAATAGCTTATCTTATTACGTATATGCAAGAAGTAGTTAGTATTTAGAGTATAATAAGGCAAACGTGCCTTATAATACTCGCTTTATAGCGTAAGAGTTCTTATAGCTAGGCTATAATTATAACATATTATTATTATAATTAGAGATAGCGCGCGCTATAATCTCTATAGTAATTATAAAAGAGTAGCGGCTTATAAAGTAGCTAGCTTTAGTAGACAATTGTATAAGCGTAGCTATTAAGTTTAAAGAGTAGTTAATTACTTAGTAGAAAGCAGAGGAGGCTCTTGCCTTAATAAATATCTTTAAGCCTTTTCTCTTTAATAATCGCCTTCTTCTTAGCTCTTAATTCTAGGCTTTCTTCTTTCCTGCTATTACTAGTAATATAGACGCTAGGAATTCTTTAGGTAATGCTTAGAAAGTATATATTTATAAGTTTTTTCTATCTGTTATAGCATAGAAATAAGATATGCAAGTTGCAATATATTTCTTATTTCTAGGCTATGTTTTTGTTTTGTCTAATATTCTCTAGGTCTAGGTTTAATTATCTTTTTAGAATTCTTAGATTCTTTCTTAGCAGTTAGTTATATAGCCTTTTAGTTCCTAGGTATTTTCTGAATCTAGATACTTTTTCTATCTAACTAGGTACTAATTATTTTTATAATCTAGAATCTTTTTGACTTTATGTTTAGTTTCTTCTTAACTCTTATAATAAAATGTCTCCTATAAGAGTATATTAGAGTCTGCTAGTTCTAGAAGTAATATATAGAATATAGAGTATATTTTTGCACCTAGTAGAAGTACTAGCCTATAATTTATAGAGCATTATACTTCCTTAATTAAGAATAGTCTAATCTTCTTATAGTCTAGTTTCTTTATTAGTTGTTATGTTTTTAGGTTTTTAGTATTAAGATATATCTTATTCTCTTCTTTTAGCTAAGGCACTATTCTTAATCTCTAGCCTTTAAGCCTTCTCTAATTCTACTAGATTAGCTTTCTTACTTTATTACATAACTATTAGAGATTACTCGCCTAGACTATTATAGCCTAAGTAGCCTTATAGTAGTACTTAGGTCTAAAGACATTATAATCCTTTCTAAAGTTTAGAAAAAATAGT
>ML995933.1:0-62496 GCA_010093825.1 Teratosphaeria nubilosa
TAAACTAGTTAAGTTTATAATATTAGGTTATATAGAAGCTATAAATATATTTGTTGTAATTACTAGAAGATATAAGAAAATATTTCTAATATAAGAACAAAAGCGCTATTTGTACCTAGGATAATTTAACCTCTTAATTAAGTAGCTTTAAAAGATATTCTAGAAGCATTAATTAGTAAATAGAGAAGAAGTAAGCTTTAGACAACATATATAAGATATGCTACTAATTAGAAGTTACTTCTAGGGAGATAGAAGTTTAATTACTCTAGAAGGCCTGCATATTATAAAAGGAATAAGAGACTAAATCTAAGCCTTATAAGCATAGTTTTAGGCAATACAAGCAATTTAGGTTCTTAATATATAGAGTAATAAGAAGCTCTAATAGGAAGTTATAAAAAAAAGACAAGAAGCAACATACTACTAAAGCTAGATTAGGAAACAAGTAAAAAGAAAGATGCTTAAGTACTAAGCAAGTTAGCTCCTTATATAAGAATAATAGAGAGAGCTTAAATAATAACAATAACCTATAAAGATCTATAGAGAATAAACCTAAGCATAATATAGAAATGCTTTACTATTTAATCTAGAAAACAAGTTAATTTAGTTAATATAAGTAGTTAACACAAGTTTAATAACATTTATAAGGCTTAGAAGAATAATTCTAGTAATAACGCATATTTTAGAAAGATAGGAGTCTTTAGAACTAAAATTATTATAAACAGAACACTTATAATAGTAATAATTAATAGCGGAGCTAGTAGTAGCTTTATATTAAAAGACTATGTTTAAAGAAATATAATTGTAATATGCTAGAAACTAGATAGATATAAGGTAATTATAATAAACAGATTATGCTTGCCTAATATAGATAGAGAGATAGTACTTCTATTATATGTTACTTAAGAGCATTATAAGAAGATTATCTTAGATATAATACTAATAGCTAGGCATAATATTATACTTAGCAACCCTTAGTTAAGAAGATATAATCTAGCTATTAACTAGAGGATAGAAGTACTTATATTTAATTAATATGCATGCAAACATATTATAAAGCCTATATATTAATAGTCGATAATAGTAGATAAGCAGAAGAAACTATACAAGATATGTTTCTTAGTAAATAGTAGTCTTTAATAATAAAGCGCAAACTAGACAAATACTAGAGAGAGTCTACTAGATTATAAAGACATTATAGTATATAGTGAAATTATAGTACCTAGAATCCTAGAAGAGTATAAGAAGTTTACACCTCTCTTTAAAGAAGAAATAGAATTAGTAGCCTTACTAAAATATTAGGCGTAGGACTATAAGATCTAACTTTAGCCTAGAAAAGTACTACTCTTTAGACTACTATATACTAAGATAGGCAAAGAATTAGAAGCTAAATAAGAATAGATAAAGAAAAACAAAGTAAAAGAGTATATCTATAAATTATAATTCTTAGTAGTATTACTAATAATGTTTATACTAAAGAAGAATAAGAAACTATAATATATATAGAACTATTAGAAACTTAATAACATTATAATTAAGAACTAATACTCTTTACCTAATATTAGAGAACTTTAAGATAGACTTATAGAAGCTAAATAGTTTACTATACTAGACCTTTAAAATAGCTACTACCTTATATAAATAGCTATAGAAGAAGAATAGAAAATAGCATTTAGGTAATAATATAGACTCTACAAGTTCCTAGTTATGCTATTTAGGTTAATAAACGCGCTAGCAAGTTTTTAAGACATAATAAATAATACTCTATTAGAGTATCCTAATAACTTTATAATAGCATATCTCGATAATATTCTGGTTTATACTAATAGAACGCTATAATAATATATTAAGCATATATAAAAGATTCTTAGAAAATTGTAAGAATAAAGCTTATATATTAATCTAGAAAAATGCAAATTCTATAGAAAGGAAGTTAAGTTCCTAGAATTTGGTATAAGTGCAGAAGGATTAAGAGTCGACTCTAATAAGATTAAAGTAGTATAAGAATAGCTATAGCTAAAATGCGTTAAAGACGTTTAGGCATTTTTAGAACTTATAAACTATAACTAAAAGTTTATTAATAATTATTTAACAATCTTAATAGTACTTATAAATCTTACAAAGAAGGACATAATATTTAGATAGGAAAAACAACATTAAGAGGCCTTTTAAAAGCTAAAAGACGCTATAATAGAATACTCTATACTTATTATATTTAATATAAACAAGCTAATATAGATTAAAATAGATGTATCTAATCTAGCTATTAGAGCATACCTTATCTAAGATAGTAATAGAGTATGCAAACCTATTACCTATTATTCTTAAAAGATAATACTAGCTAAATAGAACTATAATATCTATAATAAGGAGCTACTTACAATTATGTTAGTACTATAACACTAGAGAGTATACTATATAGGAGTACTAAGACTTATAATATACTTAGACTATAAGAACCTTCTATATTTTACAACTATAAAGAATCTTATATAGAGATAGGTTAGGTAGGCAGAATCTCTTAGCTAGTACAAGTTTAAAATTAAATACACTCTAGGAAAAGATAATAGAAGAGCTAATACCTTATTATAAAGAAGTAACTATATAGAAACAAAGAATAAGTTTAAGTACTAAGTATTAAAAATCAATAATAATAGGAGCTTAAGCGCTAATATTAGAGAATTTAATAAGATAATCAGAATTCTAAATAATAAAGAAGAGGAATTTCTAGTTAGTAAAGAAAAATTCTAAGTACTAGAAGTAAGCGTTAAGAACTATATATAAAGATACTATAACAAACTAATATAAGGACATCTAGGAATTAGAAAGATAGTACACTTAATATAAAGGCATTTCGAATTCCTATAGATGTAATAATAAGTATATAGCTATATTAAGAAGTATGTATATTACTAAAGAAATAAGGCGAACTAATATGCGCCTTATAGAAATATTTAGTTTAGAGAAGCACCTAAATAGCTATAGAATAAGGTTATAATAGACTTTATTATAAAGTTGCTAAGATTAAAGAATCTAGTTATAGAACACTAATATAATTTAATACTTAATATTATAGATAGACTTATAAAGTATGCATACTTTATACTATATAACAAGTTAATAATAGTAGAGCAACTAGCGTACCTAGTACTTAATAGGCTAGTTAGATATTATAGAACGCAAAAAACATATGTTACTAATAGTAATAAGCTCTTTATATTAAGATACTAGAAGATACTTCTTACAATTCTAGGAATAAAGCAGAAGTTATTAATAGCGTTTTATCTAAAGATAGATAGGCAGATAGAAAGAGCAAATCAGATACTTAAAATGTATCTATAATACTATATTAATAAGATAATAAGCAACTAGGTAACTCTACTACTAATAGCCTAGTTAGTAATTAATAATACGAACTCTATAATAATAGGCAGATTACTATTCTTTCTAAACTTTAGAAAGGATGCTAATGTCTTTAGACCTAAATACTACTATAAGGCTACTTAGGCTATAATAGTCTAGGCGAGTAATCTCTAATAATTGCATAATAAAGCAAGGAAGCTAATCTAGAGAGATTAGAATAGGCTTAGAAACTAGGAATTAAGAATAGTATCTTAACTAAAAGAGAGAGATAAGGTGTATCTTAATACTAAAAACCTAAAAACATAATAACTAACAAAGAAACTAGACTATAAGAAGGTTAGACTATTCTTAATTAAGAAAGCATAAGAACCTATAAACTATAGGCTAGCACTTCTACTAGATGCAAAAATATACTCTGTATTCTATATATTACTTCTAGAACTAGCAGACTCTAATATACTCTTATAAGAGACATTTTATTATAAGTCTTAAGAAGAAACTAAACATAAAGTTAAAAAGGTCCTAGATTATAAAGATAATTAGTACCTAGTTAAATAGAAGAGATATCTAGATTTAGAGAATACTTAGGAACTAAAAAATCACATAACTAACTACTAGGAAAAAGTCTAGAAATTCTAAAAAAGAAGTTAAACCTAGACTTAGATAACATTAGAAAAAACAAAAAGCATAGCTAGAAAATAAGAAACATATTATAACTTGCATGTCTTATTTCTATACTATAACTAATAAGAAAAACTTATAAATATATACTTTCTAAGCATAATCTAAGAAGTCTCTAGCGTTTATACTACTAGTAATAGTAGAGAAAAGGGCGACCTAAGATTAAGAACTAAGCAGAAGGCAGTTATTAAAGAGAAAGAGCTTAAAGATATCTATTATAGTAAGAGCCTCTTCTATCTTCTACTATAGAATTAAATACTTCTTAAACTTAATAGCTATATTAATACGCGCGGCTTATCTACTAAGGCTAGCTATTTAATAAGACGCTACTCTTTTATAATTACTATAGAGATTATAGCATATATAGCCTCTAGTTATATTAATAATATGTTATAGCTATAGCCTAGCTATATAAACTCTTACGCTATAAAACAAGTATTATAGAGCAAGTTCGCCTTATTATACTCTAGATACTAACTACTTCTAGAGTGCACCTAACAGGATAAGTTATTCTCTAAGTAATAACTATAGCAGGTAGGCATCTTAGTCGCGTAGATATTAAGAAAGAAAACTAGAGTACTATAATATTTAGTGCTAGATTTTGTTTGTTAAGACTTAGAAGTACATAGAATTATAGTAACATCTAGAAGGAGAGAATAAGAAACAAAGAAAGACAAAGTATTAGAATAAAGCTTATCTAAGAGAAAGAGTAGTATTATAAATCTAGTTAGGCTAAGAAGAATCTTCTTAGCGCTCTACGCTAAGTACTATAGAATAGTAGAAGCTCTATATAAGCGCTCTACGCTAAGTACTATAGAGTACTTAGATGCTCTATTATAACTAAGATAGAGCAGAATAATACCTAAAGGTATATAGAAACTTAGAATAGACTCTATCTATACTATATTTAACTTATGTTAGCAATTAACTAATTAGAATTAACTATTATTAACTCTTGTTATTTATTAGAACTAATTAGTACTTCTTTCTCTTTATATACTTATCTAAAGAATAATACCTACGCTAATCTCTTAGAGTTAACTATATACATACTAAGGTATTTAGTATATATTACTCTACTAGTTAGTTATTAATACTTAGCTATATAATTAGAAGCTAATAACTTCTAGGTTAGATATTAGATAACTCTAGTTAAAACTTCCTTATTATTATAGATCTTATAGATCTTCTAAATCTCTATTCTAAAAGTATTAAAGTTTCTAAAAAGTCTCTTATAATTAGTACTATCTCTAAGATACTTTAAAAGATAGAGTTTAATCTATTACTAAGTATTACTACATATATAAGTAGTAGCAAACAAGGTTTTATTCTATGTAATATTATTACATATAAAGTATAAATATATTTAGTTAAGCTAGTTCTTAAGCTTAACTTAGTCTCTATAATAGAGGTCTAGTTTAGTAACCTTTATAGTATAGTCTCCTTCTATAGTCCTTACTTATATTAATTCTCTAGCTTCTAGCAAAGCTAGAATTCCTAAAGCGTTTCTTAATATAGAACTTATACTTAAGAGTATTTAAAATGTTAATAACTAACTAGTAGATTATATATATCTTAAGTATATATAATCTAGATAGGTAAGCGTTAATAGCTTCTTTAGATAAGTATATAATAAGAAAGAAGTGCTAAGTAGTTCTAATAAATAACAAGAGTTTAATAACAGTTAATTCTAATTAGTTAATTGCTAACATAAGTTAAATATAGTATAAATAGAGTCTATTCTAAGTTTCTATATATATAGTAGAGGCTTCTTTACTCTCTCTACTCTCTGTGTTCTCTAGAGAGTAGTAAGAGTATAGAGAGTAAGATGCATATACTCTCTAGGCTTTAGCTATAGAATAGAAGGCAATATCTCTATTAGTTAATTAGTACTACTATCTTCTCTAGCAGATCTGCTTATGCTATCTAATCGCTTCAAATTATAATATCTATCTACTAATTAATATTCCTAGAATATTCTTTAAAGCTACTTAATTAATAGGTTAAATTATTCTAGATACAGATAGCATTTTTGTTCTAGCATTAGAAATACTTCTTTATATTCTTTAGTAATTATAACAAATATATTTTAGCTTTTATATAGCCTAATATAGTAAACTTAACTAACTTATCTTAGTTCATATTATTATTACTTTTCTATTCTTTATTAAATATATTGTTTTTCTTACTATCTCTAGCTTCTATTATACTATTATCTTGCTTCTTAATAATATTAACTTCTTCTATATATTATTAGTTCTACTTTTAATATTCTATAATAATATGTACTACTTTTATAATATTCTCTTTCTATAGTTCTCTATTATAGTAAAGATCTACCTAGTTTTCTATAAGACTATTAGCTATCTCTATAATCTTAACTAGTTATATATTATAGATTTGTAAGAATATATTATCTATATTATTAATATTCTTTTTAATTATAGCTTATTAGACCTTATAGCCTTATATTATAGATTAAGAGAAGCATAGGAAGCATGCAAGCAAATATGCAAGTTATAGTTATAAAATAGACAGTACTAATTATATAGTACTAGAGACTCGACATATTATGCAAAGAAACACGTGCCTAACTAAAGAAAGAACTTAGTAGTCAAATATGTAACTACGCTTAGCGACTATTTAACTAGTTAAAAACTCTTTCTTCGAAGTGCCTGTCCTAGTTAGAGTCTTAACCCGAGTTATAATCCACATAATCTAGGGATGTCCGACTCTGCCCTAATAGCATGCGACTGCCCGTCACATTTCAACAGTTTCCACGATACTTGCCATGCAAGATCCTTCAGCGCCTTTGGAAGAGCTGTACCACCCTGCCGCCATCGTCAGCCCTCTTCGCAAGTTGCACTGTCAACAGTTGGAGAAATGGGCGCGCGGGTCCTTGTGATGCGGTGAAGTAGCCACGTTCCGATGCTGCTGTGAATACCTGACAACCGCCAATTCCATCTGATCTTTAGGGGTGGATGATGCAGGTGGTGAAGATTGGTCGGAAGCTACTGGTCATTCGTCATTCCACCGCACAGTCCTACGCTGCGCGCGGTGTTGGAGGGTGAGACATGCATGATGCAGGAGCATGAACAATCTCTGCCGAGACGAAAATAATGCTCCTTCTCTAAGGTTTGTTTCGGCCCCGCATCGGAAGTCGAAAGCACGTGGCACGCACGGGTTTTCCAGAAAGGAGACGAACTCCGATTCTTCACTTGTCATCCCCAACTCCGACCCGTGCTTGCGTCCCGCCATTTCGCTGCCCAGAAACAATCATGGCTTGCGGTGATGGTGAAATGCTCACAGGCTTCCATTGATGCATACGCGCTCGCTCTGCTGACTTGGGCGTGTCAGGACGGCCACATTGTTGCAGCCTGAAGTTTCGACCCTTTCGTCTGCAGAATAGACTCTTGTTGCGCTACGAGCAGGTGCCACACGCGTCCTTTTCAATGTGCTAGCGGCGACAGATTGGAGATTCTGCCGCCTGGGTCCCGTCATTACTCTTTCCGGCACGGACGAGGATTGTGCATCACACGATCAACATGGACGCGAGCATCTCGACCGAGGTCAGTGCAGGCATGGCTTCCGTGACGCCATCTTATCGTCGGTGAGTGCGCATTGTGAAGCCTAGGGGCATGGCGTGTCCATTGTTGATGCGTGGCGCAGTAATGGCAAGTTGTTTAGCTGCGAGCCAGTGAGTCTGCCAGCAAAACCCTAGCATCCCGCACGACTGACAAACGCAGTGTCGAAAAGGCAAGCTTCGCTGTGACCACGCTAGCCCAGTCTGCGGGCGGTGGTGAGTGCCGAACGCATTCAATGTTCTGCTTGACTACGTGTTGATCGTAAATTGAGTTGCAGCGCGCGGCGCAACAAGCCGGACCAGTGTATCTATCATCCGGTAAGCCCGGAGAGCAGATTCCGTTCTCCGCTATCCCTGATGTTGAACGGCAGGCACCTCTCACCAAAGCGCGATCTTCGCCAACAGCGGGCGTTCAGAACCCGGCAGTACCACGCTCACGCCCTACAAGCGTGCAAGGCTCGACGCTTGCTCTACAACGACCGTTCGACGGCCTCGTAAGCCCGCCTTCAAGTACTGGCGCTCAGCAGTCTGGCGATCCGTTCGTCAGATCAGTAAACGGCGGCGGGCTTGACTATCCTGCCAACCTCGCGTCGCCAGGACTAACACCCATGGGACCGCCAACCTCACAGGAGAGGCACGCACAGACACCTTCGTCGGCGTCGTACGCCAGCCCGGAAGGTAGCATGGCCTTCAGGGAAACCAAAGTCGGCTTCCTGGGTGCCACCAGCTACAACGCCGTCTTTACTGAGAATCCCGTAAGCCTCGGTCCGGTCGAGGAGCCGGAGGACTTGGAGGATGTGCCAACACTGCCGCCCGTCCCACCCGACAAGATCGAAACTGGCGCGGAAGTGCTTGCTCTACTGCGGGACATCCCACTATACGAAAAGTTCTCGCAGCGATGGTTCGACCTGTGTGATGGGATTCTCGTCATGCAGCCGGCATATCGCATATGGATCGATGAGCTGTGGACTGAGTGGGGACAATTGCTTACGACAGGCAACGCCGATCAGTTGCGAAGCCTTTCCGAGATGGTGTGGCGTAATACCAGGAGGCCCATGAAAATCCACAGCCAAATGACGGCTCGCGAATGGGCAAAGTCCGCTTCGGGTCGAGGACTTCGGTGGGAAATCGTTGGGATCATCCTAAGCTTTGCTGGACTGATAGCGGTGAACCTTAGCAACTGGGACGCGATATTCGACAGCATTCGACATCGGTACGTAGACCGGGCGACATTCGCAGAGCGCATGCGCAAAGCCTCGGAGTACTGCTTGTGCTTTTGCTACGAATGCGAGGTGCTTAATGAAATTTACATATCTTTCATGTATGAGGACCTCATCTTGGTGGAGTGTCTCAAAGGGGATGCGCATTATGCCGCTTGGCAGCGCACTGGGGAAGTCTGCGACGCCATTGTTGCCATGGGGCTCCATCAAGGAAATAGAGTAAATGCAGATACGCCATTCTGGCTCGCAGAGCTGCGCAAGAAGATCTTCATATCCTGCTATGGACGTGATAAGGTGGTGGCGACTTTCCTTGGCCGGCCTCCAAGACTATCTCATCGATACTGCAAGATGGAGGAGCCATTGGATCTTTCGGACGATGAGCTCTTCCTGGAAGGGGCAGATCTGGATGCCGTTCTTGGCGATCTGGACCAAAATGGTTGGAATACCCGTGGACGACTCAACCGCAATACCTGGCTGAGGGTATGGTTTCAGCACTGCCGTGTCCGAGAGGACATTCTTGAGATAGCTTTGGGCTCGGAAGATGACGACGTTACGCAACGTGGCGAGCAGATTCGCCAGAGACTCGAGCGGCTTAACAGCTCGTACCCGGAATTCATGAAGATTACGCCAGAGGAAGTTATGAACCAAGGCGATGGCTCGTTCGGTCGTGCCTCTGGACTTGGATTTGCGAAGTCCGAGAAGCATATGCGCCAAGTCAATGCAATCTTCTCCATCTGTATTCACGCAGGCATCGCGCATACTCACTTCTTGCTGCAACGTGCGATGATCAACAGGCGTAAAGGCGATTACAAGGAGTTGATCCCAATCTCGCGCAGGATACTCAGCATGGTTTTGCTCGCACAGTCTAGGAGAGACTTCTTTCGTGACTTCCAGGGCGACCTGATCTACCTGCTCACTGTCCATGGACTACCGAACGCCGGTGTCTTGGCCATTGAGCTGCTGAAGCAGGAGCAGTCACGGCAATACACACTGGACGTTTTGCCTAGATCTGAGACCATACAAGACTTGAGCGTCTTCATCTCGGCGCTCGCTGCGGTTGGACCTGGTGAGGGCAACTTCTCCGTCTGTAATCAGGGCAGGAAGTCGCTAAAGCGAGTGCTCGATCAGATCTTGAGTCCACAGTCAGCTCCCGTGACGTCGAGTGAGCAACAGCCTTTTGACGAGATGTCGCTCTACTTTCCTACAGCCAACGACGCGGATTTCCTGCACTGGCTAGAGAACGTTGAATGGGATAAGCCGAATTATGTCAATCATGCCTTGTCGCAAGGAGAAGCGTCACAGTAGTGACCAGCATCACCAGGCGCCATGGCCGACATTACTATGGTAGAGCATTGCAGGTTCACACCTGTGGTTTTGTTAGCCAGGTGACTGCTTGACTAGATATTCCGTTCACGCCGGCTGACAGTCCGTGATGGTGACGGCATTTGATCTTCTCTTAGACACCATCCAGCTCCTACATTCGCAGTCACCCGCCTCATCCTGACGACCGGTTGTCCGACTGATAGTATCACTCTCGGCAACGACACCAAGACGATGCCGTATAGGAGCACATAGCAGCGACCGACCGCAATTTTGGACCCCTACCCGAATCACCTGGGTCGTGTGCTTCGGAAGGCTGCATGAGTGCCCAGACATTGTTCAAGCTGGTCCAGAACCCCGCCACCATTCGGACTGCATCGAAGAGACATGGTTGAACGCGACGAGTCTCACGTGCGAGGTCGTGCCAACGAGAAGCGCGCCAGGCGAAAGTGCAAAACCATATCATTTCCATGAATCAGTCCTGTCTGAACATCGCCCGTCTACTAATACTAATACTTGTCTCAAGTGCCGGCTCAGCGGCCTCAGCCTGATGCATCATGGCTCCACTGCTCTGCTGTGGGCTTGCAGCTGCTCGGCTATGGCTTTCGTAATCGCCGTTCATTGGCCGCTGCTATCGCAATGCCAATGGGACATGTCCGAACGTAGTATTCTGCTATGGGTTACAGTACCTTTGTGGCTGAATAGCCATATGCGACCTCTTCCGGGATCTTTTGACTCTCAGCTGAGAATGCGGCTGATGCAGCCACGCTGCCAATGGTGGGTAGCATGAGGCTCGAAGAGAAGAGCGACTCGAGTACTTTCAGACGCGTCCTACAGCCTTTCGCATGCGATCATCCCATATACATTTATCAATGACCAAGTATTGTGCTGAGTGCTTTCGAGAAAGACTTTGAGACACCGACTGCAGCCTCCCGCACTTCAAGACCGGCTAGACACGGTCGTTGACGTGATTCGATGGATCGGGATGATGAGGACGACATCTCCCAAGCTCCGCGCATCTCTCTCACTGGGCTCGGTATCACTGAACCAGATGAGGCGCAGCAGGCGCGAAGAGTGAGCATCAAGCCACTACTACCCAAACCAATCCTGAGCAATGTCAAGAAGGATTCCCCTCATGAGAGTACACCTGGCTCGACAGATCCGCCGGTCTCGCCGCCATCGACCGGCCGATTTTCTGGGAGTACGCAGTACTATGACTCGCCGCACACCTTTGATACCTCGTACGGCGGGGCGCATCACCTAGGCAAGCAGTCGATGTCTTCGCTGCATTCTGGGCAGCCATCAATATTTGCAAAGTCAGAGGCTGGGTTGCTTTCTGTACGTTCAAAGTCCGACGACTGGGCCCCGGAGGAGAATTGCCAGAGTCGCAAGCAGGTCAAGCAGAAGATGGGGTCGTGGATCTCTACGCTGATCATAGCTCTCGCGCTGTTTTCGACTGTCTTCTCTGCCATATATCTGATCATCGCGCTGCGCAACCCGCGCTATGGCCGGATGATACACACGAACGGGAGTCTGACCGCCTCAACGGCAGCATTCCTGACCTCGCTCTTTGCGAAGCTGATCGAGTTGTCATTCGTCACAGTGCTCGTGGCGTTGATTGGTCAGGCACTGGCTCGGCGAGCATTTACACTGGAGCAGGCTAGAGGAGTGACACTGGCTGAGCTCAGCATGCGCTCGTGAGTGTCCCAACCAGGCACACTCCTCACGCAGTGGCAAAGCGTAAGATACGCTGGCATATCTTGGCTCGGTGTCATCTCACTAGTCGGCGCCTTCAGCGCATTGCTATACACCTCAGCTGCTACAGCGCTTGTCCAGCCACAGCTCAAGTTCCCGAACTGGAAGAACCAAACAATGCAAGGATTAGTCAAGACCCAGTTTGCCAATCCCACCTACGTCGAAGATAACTGCCAAACGCCAATCAGCAGCGCTTACGACCCGACCTACTACGGCTCGACATGCATTGCACTGGAGCACGCAGCCATGGCTTACCACAACTAGTTTGAGTACCTCGGAATCTGGACGGACAAGATACACAACGGCTCCAGCCCATGGGACAACGACCTCTCCAATCGACCACAAGGCTTCGCTCTCCTCACCGACAACACGACCATCACCGCGCCCTGGATCGAGCAAGACTACACCAACATGACCAACACCTACGAAGCGCACGGCATCGTCATCAACAACGTCAGCATGGCCATGCCGCACCCGGGCGTCATCCAAGCCGCGCAAGACCCCAAAAACAACATCATGCAACCCGCCGAACTGGACAACCTCGGCGAGTACAACATCAAAGCCTCCGTCCCTTCCCCCGTCGTCCACGTCCTCTGCTCCGCCCTCAACACCACCCGACTCACACCATTCGTGTACGAGCTCTGGCCCGAAGCCACCCTCCTCTCCACCGAATACCCAGACCAAAACGCCTACCCGGACCTCCTAACCACCTACCCCGGATACCTCGCCAATCCCTTCCTGAACCACACGCCCCTGCACGACATCTACAAATGGGGCTCCACCTACAGCGCCACAGCCTGGCCCCCCGTCTTCCCCCGCCTACCACTCAACTACAACACCCTCATCAACGACACCACCGACGTCGCTTACGGTAGAGACTCGATCTACCTCCTCGGCAAAGGCGGGGACACCGACTCCTCAGGCGCCGCAACCCACGATCAGAATTACGTCTTCTGCCAGATGAAAGTCTCGCAGACGCCCTTCTGCAGCACGCAGTACAACGCCACGTCCAAAGGCGGCACCCTCGAAGCCGTGTGCGAGGAGGAGGACGACGAATTCATGTACATCCGCAGCGTGGCGAACGCGACGCAAGGCGCCAGCGGCGTGAGTAAAGATTAGGTGAACGTGGGGAGTCAATGGGCGAGCAGTACGTCCTTCCTATCCCTACTAAAGACCAGTATCTGAAAGGAAATTCTCACATACCCGAAACGGCTGACACTCACCATCCCAGGCCTCGCCCTCAACGACGGCACCTTCGACGGCAACGGCTCCAACGCCCGCCTCATCACCCAGCTCATCCTCTCCGCCTCCGCCGGACCGACCCTCAACCCCTCTCTCCCCTCTCCAGCAGAAACCTCCCCCCCCCCCCCCCCCCCCCCCCCCCCCCCCCCCCAACTGATGAGAAAACCCCCAAACTAAAACCCCGCCCAGATGGCCGGCTGCACCCTCCTCCAATCCGCCCCCTCCGCCCCCTTCGTCCCCTACTGGGACTACACCTCCACCTCGACCCTCACCCCCGGCACGCACCAGCTCTTCAACGCCTCGATCCACGCCCATTAATACACCTCCTCCGCGCCCGCCTCACCCTACGCCAAAATCTTCTACCTCCCCCTCACGCTCGTCTTCCTCATGAACTGCCTCTCACTGATCTACTTCCTCGCTTACATCAAAGAATGGTACACGGATTTCGCGGAACCGAGCTGTTTGTTCGCGTTGGCGGTCGATAGTCCGCCCAGTTGGGAGATGGCGGGGAGTTGTGGGGGCGGGGGGGAGGGGGACATGTGGGGGGTTGGGTGGAAGTTGGCGGGGCGGGGGGGAGGGGGGGGGGCATGTGTTTATGGAGAGTGTTGGGGGGACTGGGGAGGAGTTGAGCAGGAGGAGGAGGTGGAGGTGGAGGTTGAGGAAGTGGGATTTTGTTTGAGATGGTTAAGGGAGGGTAGGTTGGATGGATGGAGTTCAGCTGCGTGTATGTATGAATTGCTGACGTGGGGAGATTTGCAAGATCGTATGTATGCAGGCATTGACACATTCCATGCCTTTTTTTTTTTCCAACCCACGCACATTTATTCATCCTGGAAGCAACTCCAAATTTTTACGTCAGCCGCCTTGATATTTTTGACACATCTAATCATCCGCAGTCAAGTCCCCATACTCCCACATGCCCCTCCTCTCCTTCTTCGCCTCAGCCTCCCTCTGCCTCAAATCCTGCAGCACATCCGTCGCCCCCTTCTCCCACGCCCTCAACTTACTCGGCACCATCGCCAAACCCTCCGTCACCACCTCGGCATTGATCGTGTCCGTCTTGGGATCCTTGCTGATTTTGGGATCGAGCAGGGTGACGTACATCAGGTTGTTGTCGCGGACGTCGGTGAAGTCCATGTTGGCGACGAGTTCGCGGTCGTAGGTGACATCTTCCAGGAATCGCGTGGCTTGCTCGAGGTACTCGGCTGCGGTAGGAAACTGGATGAACGACAACGCGGCGTCGACGGCTTGCGGTTTCAGTTTCTGCGTGCCGAATTTGCCGGCGTCGAGAGGGCGGAGCGCGCTCCACGGTTGCGTCTCGGAGTTGCCGTAGTCGATGTAGACGACTTCACTCGTCTTGTTTTCGCGGTCGTTGCGTCGGACACGCGCGCGGTACCAGACGCCGTCTTGGCTGAATTTGGCGGACACAATGTCGCCTGCCTTGGGCGGCTGGTCGAGTTTCGAGTTGTTTTGTGGCGAGAGATGGAAAGATGCAAACTCCTTCATCAGCTGGTCGAGGTTCGCTTTGCCGTGGCCGGTGATTTGGAGCTTCAGTCGGCCGTTGGTAGGATCGATATAAGTAACCGTGACGTCCTTGTAGTCGATGTTGCGAGGCGCCGGTGCATCGCCATTGACGCCGTTTGTGCCGTTCGAAATAGGAGCAGCGTCGGAGTCATCGCCATTTTCAGCTGCTTCTTGCGACGGATCCCAGTCGTGCCACATGCCTCGTCTCGCCTCCTTGGCGTTTCGCTCCGCGGCAAAGAGCTCATTCGCGTTACCAGACTTCTCTGCACTATAGGCATGTACTGACGCCAGACCTGCTTCGACAAGAATCTTGGCAAAGCTCTCGCGGTTGACGTAAAGCTGGCCGATGAACCCACCCTGCTTGTCGGTGTCTTCCACATCAATCTCGACGTCACGCTGATTGCATCGCTTGACGGCAAAGTCGTGAGCCTCCTGGCCAAACGGTTCAGCCTGGTCATTCGGCCCTCTTGCTGATCGCGGCGCTCGAATACCACCCAGCACGAAAGTGAGCTTGGCGTTTTCGCGTGGCACAAGAACCGTGAATCTGCTGCCCGACTTGACAAAGTCGACCACTGCAGGCACCTTCTTTTGGCGGGAGAGGAGAGTGACTTGCCGCTTTGCCTTTTCGAGCGATTCGCTGTAGTCGACGTAGACCTGCTGCTTGGAGGGCTTGGGCGACCACATGCCTTTCTGCTCGGATTGTGCAGCGGCCTCGGCAGCGAGGAGCTCGTCGTAGATGGGGCTGCGGTCCTGGTCGTCCATCCTATGCCTGATGACGGATGCGTAGCCGGCCTCGACCAGGGCGAGGGCGACGTTCTTGCCATTCTGCGTGACCGTCGCCATTTCGCGCTCTTCGTAGCCGTCGGTGGCCGGCCGCTTGCCATCGGTGACGACCTTGACGTGCTTGCCGATGGTTCGCTTCCGCAGATACTCCTTGGCCTCGGCTTGGAACGGCGATTGCTTGGGGTCGGTGGACTTGGGCTGTCTCACGCTGCTCAGATGTATCCTCTTCTCCGCGCCGGTCCTGTTGTTGCGCACGAACAGCGTCTCGGCATTTTGGACTCGGCTGACGACCGCTTCCTGCTCCCCGCCGGCGGGCGACTTCTGCGCGGTCTGGCCGCGGAACAGACGCTTCTGCTGCTCTTTCGCCTGGCGCTCGGCCTGCCGGAGCTTGCCCATCTCGGCGCCCAGCCAGGTCGAGTGGTGATCGACACATCGCGCCAGACCCTCGGACAGCAGGAACTCGGCGATGTTGCCGACGGGATGCCGCACCTCGCCGACCAGCACGTTGCTCGGCGACACGCCCAGCAGTCGGACGGTGACGCCGCGCTGCAGCAGCCGGTCCTCGACGAACGATTGCGCCTCGTCCCCGTACGGCTCGGCGGGCTGGGTGGTGCCGTCGCTCGGGTTGGTGCGCGCGGTGGTCGGACTCCGGATGCCGGCCAGCAACACCGTCGTCTGCACGTGCTGCGTCGGCGAGAGCTGCAGACGCACAATCAGGCGATCGCCGCTCAGCACGCGCTCCACGACGCCGTCGACGGGGCGGCCGCGGTGCTGCTCCACCAACGCCGCCACGTCCGGCACGTCGCGCACGTTGCGGATGAGCCGGATGCCCGCCGCCCACACGCCCTTCTCCGCCAGCTTGGCGTGCGCCTCCAGCGCCTGCAGCTTCTCCAGCAGCTCGGCGGCCTGCGGGTGGTCCGCCTTCCGATCCGCGTCGTCCCGCAGCTTGGCCCAGCCCTCGTGCACCATCACGTCCGGCAGCTGCTGCCCGTTCGGGAGAAGGGCAATGACGTACTCGCGCCTGCCTCCACCGACCTTTTGCGGGACGGCGTACAGCACGCGGAACTGCACGAGTTTGCCGACCGTGTGCTTGCGGATGAACTCGCGCGCCTCGAAGGAGCCCGGCTCGTCCTGCTGCAGGCGCGGCGCGTTGATGAAGGCCAGGCTCAGCGTGCGTTCTTGCCGGTTCGCGTTCTGCACGATCAACGTGTCGCCCGACAGCACGCTCTTGACTTTGCCCTGTTGCAGCGCCGACATGGTGGCCGATATCGAGGGAGGAAGGAGGGTCGGTGTCTGTAGGGACGGTCTCGATAGCAGGATGACGCTGAGATGCTGTACCACAAGAAGAGACACACTACCCAAAATGCGGCCGGTCGTGGGTTGTCGTGTGCTGTCGAGCTTCTCCAAGCTGTCAACATCCCGGCCGCACACAAGCGTGGGGTCCTCGTCCCTGCATTTATTTACCTAACCACGTCATCTTCCTTTCGTATTGCTCTTACTGCAACCATCAGAAAAGGATGTCTTATAGCCGCTCCATTGTATAGCTATCTTTCTACCAGATAACTCGCATTCTCCCGGTCGGCCTGCTTGACGCACGATTGAATGTCAAACGCCCGCGAGATAGAATGTAATATAGACTTGTGTTGAGACCTTGCAGAGCCACGAGCCTTATTCATATATAGGGCATGCAGTCTCAAAGAAAATCCTGTCAAACCATCGTCAACTGCTCATCTCACCAGAATACTGTCATTCCCAACCTCAACCCCACCATCTGCCCCTCAAACACACCAACCGTGTCCGGAATGAGGTTCAAAGCGGGATTGGAGGAGGTGTAGTAAGCTGCGTGTGCGAAGACTTTGATTTGCAGGCGATTGTGCTGCTTTTCGAGGTACTATGAGAGTTAGATGGGCGTTGGGGCGGGGCGGAGCGAGCAGTGATAGTCGTTGGGTGCGGGTTTGGGCGTGATGGAGGTGTCGAGGTATATATTCATCGTGGCGGAGGGCGCGACTGCTTGGTTTACCATGGTTGGAAGCGTTGGTGTCGGCTATGCGAGCTGTGGATGGAGAGAGAGGGTCAAGTGGGTTGGGGATGAGGAGAGTCGAGTGTTGCAAGAGGAGAGGCTTGACATTGCTGAAGACGTGCATTACCCAGGACATTCACGGCAGATGAATTCGGGATATTTACCAATTCTAGCACACGGGTCCACGATTTGACATTAACGCTCCGATCGTGCGACTGGCGTGAAATGCACAAGCCATCATTGTTCAGGACTGGCCAACCACGACGTTCTCATATGCGATCGATTTACCATTGCCTGGGACTTCACAGTGGAGTGCCCGTCTGGTTCGGGTTGGTACCATTGTTGATGATCTGTTATGGATATATCATTCACATTCCCTGCAGGCTACCGTCGGGCTGGTATTCTGCTTGTCTGATCACGTTCGCGATTTCGTTGACGCCTGCAGACTGTGACTGGCCCGCACTCTCCAGCTTCGGATGGGGGTAGCGATCTTTCTGGTGGTGTCAATGTGTGGCCGGAAATGAAATCTACAGCTCGGTAGGTGTTGTATACGTTCATGCTCGCTTTTTGCTGTTGTGCGTTCGTAAGCAGCCGTTCCATCCCAACCTGGCGTGATGTGTAGGGCTATACATCCCCTTCGCAAGCTCCTTCTCGATCATTAAGCCCGTCCAATCCTTCCGCCAGCCTGTATCGCCAGCAGACTGTTACTTCTCTGCGTCGCATGCGCTTGGCTCAGAATATTGCGTCTGCCAATAATGGCAAGAAGTTCATGCATGACTCGTCTGCCGCGTATAGGGTGCCCTTTTGATCGCTGGCGAAGTCATAGCCACTGCCTCCATCGTATAGTTCCGAATCGTTCCCGAGGTCCATCCAGGCCTGTAGCCAGCTCGCATGGCTCATTCCATCGTACCAGCCGCTGACGCTTGCCACCTTCGTATGTCCTTGACCTGTTGCATCCGTGCTATCCATCTGCTCATGGATGGCATAATGCTTGGTCACGCCCGTGTAAGCTGATGTTATCTCCTCGCCATACCTCATTTGTGCTTTATGTAGAAACGATTTCCTTGCTTTCATGTGTCCTACATTCTCGGACCCTCCAATTCATCTAACTTTTCCAACTCTTTCTGCAAGGCTGTATGATGCGCAAGGATTGTGACTAGCAGACAGCCATCAGCTCCGCATGACTCGTCACCGTCTGATCTCCTCTCGTCCATTGTGTCTGCAATATTTCCTAAGCAGCTCCAACTCGACATGCCTTCCTCGGTCGGTGGCTGTTCCTGGTGTGGTTTGCTTGCTGCGAGAGTTGCGATTTTCCTGCAGGCACAGTTTGTAGCCATCGTCGTCATCTCCGAGCACTTTGCCGCTTCATTTGTCGAGCCCATGCCGTCTTTTCGCGAGTTTGTGGCATGGTCTCACTCTCCAGTTGTTGGCCTCACAGAAATTTCCCATCGTGGGCTGGGTGTGGCCTAGTATCAGCTGGTGATACGTCTGCGGTGTGGCATGCTCATGATTCATTGAATGCGGGAGCTCTTTCTGTATTGGCATGATCTGGATAGCCATTGCCTCGATCTCTGTGCTCCTTGCTCCTGGCCTGGATCCATTCGATACCGCGCGAGCGAGGTTGTTGTTGCCATACAGCGGCCGCTGTTGTCAGCTATAGATTGCCCAAGGGCATCGTCAGCTGGATCTGGCCTTGTGCCAGCATATTTTAGCTCTATCGCATTGGCGCTTCGTGATTGCCGTTGGAAGCTGCAGATTCTCTTCCCTGAATGGCTTCGGCCATTGCAGCCATTCTCATGTCCTGTCCACCCGACGTATACAGACTTCTTCCGAGCTTGTATCTCCGACCAGCTAAATCACACCGACTTGGCGTCCTCTCTTCTGCGTTCGCTATTTCACAATGGAAGAAGAAGAAGCATTGCCAGCTCGCCATAAACTGTGTGGCCATCGGTGAACTTTTGGTATGAATTGCCTGCCGTGCGTAGCTGGAACTTTCGTTCGGGGTGGGTGAGCCGCCATTGCATCCATTCTTGCACCTGAAGTTAGCCTTTTCGCTTCTCATATGCGAGCGGCGAGTGTTGATCAGCTTCAAATGCTCTTTGCCTTGGTCTGTAATTGTCAGTGTCTTGCGAAGGAACTGAAAGATTTGCTAGCTCGGCTGGATCCTGTGTCGGTTCACGACAAATCTTTTGCCAGTATGGTGTCAAGCCAATGTCTCGACCGTCGCATGCGCCCGTACAAGCTTTCCACGAACTTACCTGTGACCCATCGAGATTCACCAGCTCTGCAAAATGTTGGAGCTGTGGGTTTGTTCGTTATCATTAGTGTATCAGAGACCCTGAGCGACACAAGCTCGTTGTGCTTTGATGCAGGCAACCCCCTTTCGATAAGTACCTACCTTTCTGTATTTGTACGGGCCGTCCTTCGCTAGCAGCAGTGGCTACTGCCACTGTCGTCGCGTGCTCGGTTTCCTGCGTCTGATCCGCCATGGGATCCTTCCATGTGTTAATATCCGCCTGCCCGTGGCCAGCCGATGCTCATCGGCATTGCATGCGTTATTTTGTGCCCTGCTTTTGTGTGATTATGGAAGAACGAACTGGCGGTCCGACGTGCATCAGTGCCAGGGGAAGTGCTTCGTTATGCTTCGTCTGCCATATATGTGGGAGTCTATTCCCAGTGGCAGCACCATATATACAGGTACATGTACCTTCTACGAGTTCACGCGCTTGCAGAATGCGGCCGCCGTTCACCAGCATCGCATGGTAATTCCGCTCTACCTGGGCTAATCAGTCTGCGATGGACTTTGTGCCATGGGGCTCAATGGGGCGCTGTGTTGGTTGGTCGCAGGCATCTGGTGTGGGCGTTAGAGCTGCAGCCGTCCACGCCATGGTCTGCAGCAATGCCACCGCCCTCACGCCCTGCAGTTCACACAGGCGCATGGACTATGGCGCATGGCCTCCGTTGTGCATTAGCTTATTGGCAGGGCATCTACGAGATATTCAGCCTTGAGACAGCATCGAAACGAACCGCCAGCGCCGTCCGCCTTTCCCTTTACTGGCCCCCATGCCATTACTGAGCGACCGGGGGAGCCCCTTCCTTCTCCGCGCGCCGCTGCCACGAGCTGCTCCACGATGCCAACAGCAAGAGCATTTATCGAGGAAACAGGACCCAGGTGGATGGCCTGCATTTGCGGCGGACATCACAGGGCATACGGTCCGCCAAGAGCCTGAACTGACGGCGGAGCCTGCAAGGCGGTCTAGCGATGAAGCAGTAAGAGCAGCGCAACGATATAGCAATACCGCCTGGCCATCGGCGGGCGCCTCGATCCTGGGCAGAGCAAGAGACGACGACAACGAGCCGCGCTTCTACCTCCGCCTGGCCTTCGACCGGCCCACGAAGCATTGCGCAGCTTTTCCCAAGCACAGTGGCCTCTTTGGCAGCGACAACAACCAAAAGAAAGAAGGAAGAGCACGGAGAAAGAGCGTGGTCAGTCTGTGGGATGGAACTTCGCCGGCACCACCTTTTGCCTCGGCCACATGGGCAGGCGTAAGCGCAATTGCTTGGCACCTCAACACATGCCAGGAGAGGTCAGAAGCCATCCTACACCTCCTGTCTGTCACGTATGCGTGAGCCTCAAGGCCGCATATGAGCAGACAAGGCGATGGACAGATGCACATGCCCCCTCGACGGCGGCGTGAGACGGTCAGAAGAGACACGCAGCGGCATGAATCTCCGCGGAGGAGACAGCAGAATGCTTGATGAAAAGACGGAAAGCGAAAGCCAGGACACATACAAAGGGAAGACTGCAAATACGAAAAGCCCTTGACTGCGGACGCTGGATGTCTGCGGGGCCATTGCGATGGCTTGTATGAGGTCTGATCTCAACGCCCGCTGTTATCACGGTGGTAAGTGTGTTGCTGGGACAGATAGTCCTCAGGCGCAGGATGAGGTCCAGCGAGAAGAGCATGTGAAATAAGAGCTCCTCCTCCAGGTGCGTCGAAGCATGCAGCGAGCCATGGAGCAATCCACCCGCGGTTCTGGCACAGCATCTTGTCTGGCCATAGCATTGATGCTGGACCAGAACCATTAGAGGTGGGCCATGTAGTGAGACTCACGTTAGGAACCTAGTGAAGCTCAGGTTAGGAACCTAGTGAATGGAGTACGTCTCGCCCGAGAGCGTTGAGGTTTGCGGCTCAAGCAGACAGACGTACTCCAGTAGCAGTCTTGAGCGGATACGCCAGAGAGCATGGGGTCTGCGGCCCATGCAGACGGTCCGCTCACTGCTCGGTGAAGAGATGGATCATTTCCAGCCCGGTGCTTGGCCGGGAGGAACATCGAGGACGCCTCCGAGTAGTGCGTGTGACTCTCGGTTCCACCACGGCGCAATGAGATGGTAGTGTTGCTTTGCCAGCCTCGATTGTGGACCTGCCCAACGTCCCGCCCTGACAAGATGGCCAAGGACAAGCAGCTTGAACCAGCACTTATGCAGTCTGGAGAGGTGGGTATGAGAAGGCATAAATGCATCTCCGTTCCAGGCAGGACACCCGGTCACGGCCTTTGGGTTTGCGCGCGTGGTATGCATTCCACAGAGACCAGATGAAACAGTGAAGCCCCTTGATGCCCAATACTCAAGGATATCGTGTTATTGCTCCAGAGACCAGTCGAGATCGCGGAGCCACCTGATATCTGGCAATGCATAGCATGTTATTGCTGCAGCGTCATCCGGCTTTGGGGCAATCCAGCTCCAGTGACCCTGCTCTGGGGAGAGTGGGCTCCGGCAATGCTTCGATACTGTATGAATACACAGGATCAAGGTGTACCAGAGCTGAGGACATCCAATCGTACATCAGTCTGCCAAACTCTCGTAAGCCTGAGCGGTCCAGACACCTATGGCCTCCGACATGGTCCAGCGCTTGACAAATCCTCAGCACGTTACTAACAGTCGCCTGCCTTTTGTAACGAGTGGTCGGTAGGCTCTCGAGATAGTCCTTGGTTTTGTCTTCTACTGCAAAGATGGATCTGTGGCTGGAAGGCTGCCGCTACAGACCTTCCAGCATACGCATGGCTATCATGCCACGTCAACCGATCAATGGACCATGATGTAATAAATATCGGAGAGCAGAAAGTCGCCTATGGTTATTCGTTGCGATGCCTTATGCTCACTGTTCGACCCTAGCCATGCGCAAATCAGACCGGGTTCTGGACGCTGAAGGAATTGACCTCCTTTTGTATTTACTCCTTGGCTCTGCAAGAGCAGTGTGAAGGCTAGCCGTCTGACTCCGTGGTTGCTCTCAACATTGGTGTACAGAATGTCTTGTCCTCATCTTACCAACAGTCGGGCCCTGGCTGCAGAATACCACTTGCCCGACGGCTCTGTTATTCAGCGCACTGCCAATCGTGTGTGTAAGCCCACATGATGGTCCTCACGGAGCCAGTAATGTCCTTTCCTTGATCTTTCATGCGAGGCGTGAAGTTGTGGTTGTATCAGAATTTCCTTCATCCTGGTGGTAGCGCATGTCTCATCTGATCAATAGAGCATGTTACTCCTCCGGTCGGGTAACGATAGTCGCCAGAGGGTCATGCGCCGGATCTCATCGCCGCGCTGTGCCTGCATGATCTGGAAGATGCGTATTCGTCGTTCGCTGCTCGCTCCGAAGGCGCATTTACCTCGCTGTACAAAGATTATTCAAGTGACACAACAAGACGAATCAAGTATGCCTCCGTCCACAAAGGGCTGTCGCTTTCTGCGCTTGTCCGCTGCTGTATGCTCCGAGGCATGCGACGTTGCAATGTCCTGACTGCCACGACAGCTCTTGAATGGCGAGCTGGCCGCTGGCGATGGTTCACGTTGATGGTCCACAGCGATGGTTTGCGGCGATGGATCTTTCGATGGATTCCAGAAATTGAGGTCTTTGTCGAGCGTTGCGTGCGCAGTGGTTGTGGTGTCCATGCCCTGAGGTGTCCATGCCCTGAGGTGTGCCACATCCATCCGCATTCACGACGTCCTCGTCCTTGTACAGTGCCATCTCCATGCTCTTTCTCGTGCTTCACTCCATCCTGTATATTGCTCTTGACCATAGCAGCTTGACAGGCTCGAGGCTTCAACCTTGGTGCCCCTGGGCGCAAGGCTGTTGGATGGTCGCTTCGAGGAGGCAATTGGGGAGGCTTGTTGCTGCGTCTGAAAGTCGTTTGCGCTTGAGAAAGCTGAAATACTCGGGCGCTCGCCTTTTATGATCAAGGAAAGTCTGCCGTTGCCTGGTTGGTGAAGCAAAGCCGCGTCTTGCTGGGTGTGATTATGCCACTTGCGATGGAGATAGCAGCGATGACCGAGTCGGCTCTGTATGGGAACCCGGCAATGCAATACCGCGATTAGACATATTAGCTTCCTGCCTGCTCAGTGTTAGGGGTTCATGGTCAGTTGGCATCGAGGTTCGAGCGACGCCGAATGCCGGTTCTGGAGTTCTTTGTTGACAAACGCGTCGAGAGTCCTCGCGCCTCTTTGTGAAGGCGGGCTCCAAACCTAACTGCCTTCGTGCAATCCACACGAGGCAGCTTGTCGGTGTTTGCAAGAGCCCACCGCCTCAAGTGCTGCACGCTCTCCAGCTGCCACCTCCCCTGCTACCAGCGGAGATCTCGCCATTATCATGGCGCCGCCGCCTCATCCTCCATCGCAGACCAGCGACTGCAATGCGGGCAACATTCCACAACGTCTCGCAGTCGTGAAAGTGCCTCCATCGTCGTGATGGAGCTCGTTGCGTGCAATCGTACGTATCGCCGCCGCACTGCCAGCTTCGCCCTCAGCTCACGCGAACAACAAATGCCTCACACTCCCTCGCGGCAAGATCTGTCGCTCTTCTCCAAGCCCCAGCCATTGGCCAGTACATGATGAAAAGGATCTTCGCGTCAGCCGGAGGCAGTGCAATACCAGCGACACGGTGCCTTTGCCTATGAGCAAGCTCAGGGAGGCAGCGGCTGGTTCCAAAAATGAAGGGTATGGACACTCCCCGTGAGGAGCTATGGTGGCGTTACCCACCGAAAGAACAGATACTGCAACTTGATCTAAGCCTGAATGAGTGTCAGCATGATCATATTGTGGTGGTCAAGAGGTGTCGGGCTTACCAAATGGCAAAGAGTCGCTGAAAGATCAAAAAGGAGGATTTCGAAGGGCGAGAGGGATCCTTTTATACTTGCCCCAGGTCTGTGTAGCCCGTGCGACGCTAGTGGTATCAACACACAACAAGTCAGCTGGTTTACGTCACTATCACCGCCCGAGTTGCTGCTGGTGGTCAGAGGACGGCGCGAGAGTGCTGTGTTTGTACGATGGCTGAGCAGATGCCACGAAGAGCCCAGTGACCATCCGATAGTATTAGGCCGTGACCACGAGCCGCGCTCCCACAAGGCCACAGGCTACCCCTATGTCTGCTCAGCCTGACCATCGGCTTGCTCGAATTTGTGTGTGTCCCCAATTGATCATTCGCTGCGACTTTCTGCAGCTCAGCGCAGCTACGAAGGGCCACGGAGCTGAGCATGAGCTGTTCGTACAGTAGTCCATAAGAAAATACCACTTCGTGAAGTCTCTAGCTGTAGCAGCCATGAGCGCTTGCAGAGCGTGAGCTGCAACCAACACCACTGGGCAATACCAAACGCAATCGAGAGACTTCTATATGACACAGGGAGGACGCTCTTCTCCAGCGGTCGGCTCGCAAGCCATCTCGCACTGATGAGAAAAAGACCCCAAAGGGACCCCGAAGGGTATGGCAGAAATCAAAAATTATGATGCAGACTGCCGGACCAGTCACACAACTCACGGCTGCGCGGTGCAATGCAGCCAGAGCTGTGGAAGCAAGGGATTCATGAGCTCCCCGCTTCGCAACCACTTGCATAATTGCGCTGAGGAGAATCAAGGAAAGATGCAGAATGCGAGCAGCTTTTTATGTCTCCCAATCGCGCTAGCACGGGCCTACGGATGCTGCCGTGGCATACTAGTACAGTGAAGCCTTCCATGGTCTTCCAGTGCTGGGGTCTAGAGCACGAGATATTGTCGAGGAAGGGCGCTCGAGCTTGGTGGTGCCTCGCGGACAGCTCACTCACGGCCACGACGATGAGCCAGCTTGACGGACCGTGGCAAGGTGTTACATGGCGGACGACCACTGTTTCCCTATCGAGGGCTCATAGCATGGAAGGTGACGAAGAAGGTGATGGGTACCGCCTCTGTACCGAACGGTACATGACCGTGCGAAAATTACCTCTCCAGCCATGCCAGCCAACGTGAATCTTGACCTTCCTAAGCTCCTGTTCAGAGCACAGCGGCTCAGGCAGTTGGGATTCGACTGGCGGATACCGCTCGTACGGTCGGGCGCCGTGCAAATTGACCTCGACATCAATCTGCAAATATAGCCTTTGCATGCCAGAATACGATCGCAAGCCGTCAAAGCCACGTCGGTGAGATGTCAGTATGCAACTTCGGAGCGAATGCATGATGGCAGCTCGCAAGCCGTGCGCATTGCCAACGCCTGTGGCACTGATCGCAGATTTCTTCTCCTGCGACTTGTCGAAATGCTGATATTTGTGCCATTCCGGCGGGACATGCCTGAGGTAATGCAGAAATCCTCACAATGCCGTGTCCGCCACTGTGCCAGCTGTAAAGTTGAACGAGGGAGAGCCTGGTTGCATGGCCATCTCAGAGCAGACTGGCCTACTACGGCACGGCTGAGGAAATGGCTCGATCGTTGCAAGGTTTATGACAATCTACGTGTACCTTCTATCCAATTGCTACTGCTGGCTGCACAGGAGGCCTGATCAGTCCCTACAATATCGATGCCCGCGCCTGTTCCACCACCACGCTGTGCTCGTGCTATATGCCTAAAGAAGAATGCCTCGCCTGCCGATGCAGTCATTGGCTGCCTCGAGGACCGCAGCTCTTGCACAAAGATCACTCGCTGCGAACAAATGCGAAGTCGCCATGAGCGTTGTGCCATCCTTTTTCCGCTTATTGCCTCTTGACCGAGCCCCCCAGGATTGCTGGAATGGCCGCTGCATTGCACAATCATTCTCTCCTGCCACCAATGCCATTTCGCCGTCCAGACTTGACCTCCGCGAGAATCTAGAAGCTGTTGCAACGGACGATTGAGACTGGCTTGATCGTGGGAACCGTGGGACCAACGATTCCCAACACTCGAAGCCTTGGTCCTTTGACGCATCAGCTGCGGCGGACCGTCGTGTCCAGCTACGGCTTGTGCAGATGTCCCTACCGTCACGCATCTCGATCCATCGCTACGCTGCCATTGAGGCCGACAGTCTTCTTGCTGGCTCTACTGCATTCCCGCTCTACGCTCCGATGCCTCCATGCTCTTGCGCTGTGGGCCAGCTATATTCCCTTCGCTGCTCTTGCACCGTCTGAGCCATGATGAGGGTCTTCTCGCTCGTACCGGGCACCACAAATGCCTTCCGTGCATGCATTTGGTGCGACCGGGTCTCGCTACTCGATTTCGCTTGTGTGGTGGTGTCTGTTCGTGTTGTTCGATGTTGCTTGCGCCGTGGTGCTCGTTCGCGCGTTGCTCGGTTTCGCTTGCCTGATGGTCGTTCGTGTTGCTAGGTTGGGATGTGAAAGTATGCGCTCACAATCCCATTGTCCGGGCTGTGGCAATGAGCGCATTGAAGTTTCGCTGAAAAGCGGCGAAGTCGAAACACTGTTGACTTGCGCACGGGTCAGTCTGCAATGTCGGGTTCTGTGCTTGCCGTGCTCTCCATTATGCTGGTCCTCAGCCCTCTCTTCTGGTCATACGAGAGTGTGCCCGGTGTCTGCTGAGCGCCCGCATGCACCGCGTAGGTTCAAGCACAATGTAAGGCTGATCGCAACGCTGAGATGGAAGCTTTGGCGTGCTCGGTAAAGGCGTCTTGCCTCAGCTTGAATTACTGTGATGGGCATGCCGCTCTGGCACTCTTCCATGGTATGAAGCTGTTGCCCGACATCTGGGCTACGTCCTCATATGTTCGTCGACCTCGTAGGCCTGCTGTATGATTTATCGCGATGTTGTGAAGGAAGCGTTATGGCACAGCCGGCACAAAGCTCGGCAGAATATCGCCCCCGGACTTGCGGGATATAACTTGCCATTGCGCTTTCGCTATCATCCAATTACACACAGCTCTCAAAGAGCGCTCCACAGGAGCATAGCCTAATGGTAAGGTAAGTACAATTGCGAGTGGCGGTGGCGGTGCGGGCGGTCTGGCAATGGCTCGTCGACAACATACATTCTTTTTTGCAAATATTTTTGCTGCTTCCGGGAACACCGTCTGGATCTGGATTATTATTATGCACGCGACTCTTCCTATCTTTTTGCGTTATCTTTTGCTGCATCTCCAGGCGCCCTTGTTCGAGCTGCACATGCATCTCCCCAACCCGGCAGAACTCGGCAAATCCAGCGATGACTATATATTTCTGAAGCTGCGTCCGTCTGTCATCCAATCAAATTGTCCAGGAACACTGTAAGAGGCAATGTCCAGCATGACGCAATAAAAGGCACGCCTTCAAATGGCAAAATTACCAGGTGCGTCCAAGATTCACTAATCAAATTACGCCGTCCCGGGAGTTTGCAGCCCCCGTGGAAGGTGTTAGGTGGATCGCATCTCAGGAGCCAAACGTCCTTGGACACTCTTGAGGGTGCTCAGGCCCGCACCGGGTGACCCAGACCTAAGAGGCTTTCTTTTTTGGCATTTTTTCCACTAGTACATGCCAACAACAGAAGGCAGCGTCCAGCTGCGCCGTGAAGGCTCGAACCCTTCCGATAATCGCCAGGTTCCTTTTTGAACAAGGCATTCATCGAAGCTTCTTCGAGAAGATAGGGGCTACATTTCTTTTTGCTCACTCTCACGTACTGCTCGACAGGTCCACTTCCCCTTCGCATCCGCGCAGTAAGTAGATTCATCCTCACGAGAGATTTCTATAATGCAGTCCTGCTGCCGTATCTGCATTGAATTGTATAACCTAAAGCGCTACTCTGGCCTCAATCTTTTTCACGAGTTGGCATTCGAACTCCAAAAAGAATTGGAACATCTGTGCCTTCCGCTGTTGGAGAGCGAACTTTGCCGCAAATCCTACCTTTCCCTCTTCAATCCCTCACTTTCCACCTGTTCACCACACACACTACCCAATAATGGCTCAAAGGCCACTCGCAGAATCATTCGAAGCGCAGCACAAGCGTCCCATGCGCCAGCAGGCCTGTCGGCAACTACGGAGGCTTTGGCGCATTTATGGGGGACGCGTCCGAGCAAGGCTCGTACGTAGTGTTGCCGACAGCGAGCGCAAGACCCTCGTATTGACCTACAGACAGACCACCTCAGATCCGGCGAGCCCCGCCGCCTTGGCGGTTCCTCGTCATCACGCCAGCGATGGTCGAGGACCGCAGAGAAAGGGGGCTATACGAGAGGAGCTGGCACGACTCGGACGTTCTGCCGCCAGAGGGCGAAGATGGCAGCGGCAGCGAGGAAGAAGAAGAGTCGGACGAGAAGATGCCGGCAGAAATGCGCACGCGCATGGTCATCATCATACGATTTTTACATTGGAAAAATGGGCGCAATAGCCGGGCACAGCAGCAAAGGACGGCCGGAAGGAAGACTCGAGAGACGAAAGCGATGGAGAGAGGAGGATGAATGTTGGTCGCAGACGCAAGCGTTGAAGCGACTATGATACCCCTGAATTGAATCAATAATGCGCACTATTTTCACGCAAGAACCAATTCGACAGTTCCAAGAACACGTCGAAACACACCTTGATCCACCGTCAAGTCCCACCTCACAAAGCCCCTGAAAGCCGTACTCACCGCACCGAAACACAATCCACCAGGACTGAGCAGCGCCACAACACTGTCGAAGAGCATGGCAAAGCTTCACATCGTCAGGCGCAGCACCAGACCATGCATCCTTGCATGATCCGAAAGCCGTGTTACCATCTCTAGGCCTGACCCACGCCACGGCATCATTGTGCGACCTCGCAAACTCGTCCAAAGCTTGAATATCATCCCGCGCTCACAAAATCGTCCAAAGCCTGAATATTGCCCCGCGCCAACATACCGAGACAGAACAGCAGGCCTGCACCGGTCGCTCAGGGCCTCCTTCGCAACAGCGCCATTCAGGACACTGACGGCCATCGAGCTACACAACTCATATCCATCATTTTCTAGCAAGAGCTCTTGTGCTTCGTCACAACCCAGCCGATGCTCGAGCCAGCCAGGCCATACGCTTGACTCATGAAGCCGGTGATAACAAGATTGTCGCAGCTCTTTTCACTGAGCTTGACGGGCGTTTCAGGCGACACAAGCAGCAGTCTCACCGTGCGACATCGCGCGAAAAATCTCATCTGCAAAGACGGCAATCCCGCGCTCGCGAGCAATATCGACAATCTGCGTCAATACCTCTATCATCCGGAGAGGTACAGCACGATTATTCGGATCGTTGAGGATTATCACCCCTTCCAGGTGCGAGCAACAAGACCAAGTCCTTCACATCGCCCTGCCATCGTTCCTCAAAATTTGCATGCCAGAGGGAGACTTCACAACCAACTACCTTTCTAATGCCGAATGCATGCGCACAGCAGAGATACATGATCTCCCGGCGAAAGCAGACTCTCGAGTGCCGTCACCTTTGAAATATAAAATACTTTCTTTTGTTGGCCAAATCCCATCAGAGCACCAGCCGCGACAATGTCTAATAGTACACTGCCACATTGACACAATTGCGTGCAATCAACCTCGGCGTAGTCAAGTAGACCCAGATGAGTTTGCGAAGTTGCTCGACTTGTTTGTGCACCCAGGGTCTCAGGTGCATGTGCTCTCGATTGACAGTCTGCGTGTCTTTGCTGTGCCTACAAAGGGCGTCGAAAATGTTGACTTTGGAGATAATGAAGCTGTTGGTCAGTCGAAGGTGCCTACTACAGTAGTTGGCATGCTCAAAGCAGGGACGAAATTCTTCGATGCAATCGTGTACCTGACACTCAAGAAAGAATGAACGCCAGCTCTCCAAGTCCATGCCACTCCTGCGAAGCCGGGCCAGAAGCTGAAGTATCCTCTGTTTGACGAGATTGGCAAGATCACGAGATGTGTCTTTGTTGTGTACTTCTTCATCATGATTCGTGCACATGCGCCCACAGAGAATGGTGATTACAATAGCCAGCCAATGCCCAAGTTCATCAGTACTGTTCTGAGCATGAGTAAGTCAAGCGGCACTATTGCTGAGTATCTCGCCAGTTTGACCTGAACAACTTGCGTCCAGATTGGGTGAAGTACATCGGCATCAAGGGACTCAGCCAGGAGGCAGCGCGCAGATTCGGTCTCGGTGTTGCTGGATATCGTATTGTGACTGTATTCAACACGACTGAGCCTGACCCGTACAGAACCCACAGCAGATGATGCCGAAGTGAAGGATGACGAGAAGGATAGGCGTCCTTTGTCGCAGAAGCCAGACTGGTTTGATGGTGCCGTCGAAGTTGCTCGTAGCTTCAGCAATGCGGACAACTACCTGAAGTCATTCCACCAATGGTTGGAGCCACTATCAACTATGCCAATCCAGTCTGGAAATGGCATCATACGGCTTGGACACCTCGGACTGGAGAATCTACGCAGAGTTCTAAAAGTGAGTGACGGAATGACCCTCACCGACAAGCAGGCCAAGCTTGAGGCAATATGTTCTGTATGCTCTGTGTCGCGTTCGAAGCTGCCGAGACCAAATTTGACGTTGCCCAGGTCCTGTGCGTCTGCGGCTGCGTTCGGATCGCTTGACAGTCAGTCCCGTGAGTCGTGCTTTGCCGGGTAGTAGTAGTGTTGCACTACCCGCCAGGTTGACCGGGATGCCGTCGTTGTGGCGTTGCTCCACTGCCAAGGTCAGCATGCGTGAAAGCATGTAGAGCAGACGACATTTACCTTGGGTGTGTAACAACATCTTCATTGTGAGGTTCTACGGGGCTCCGGGTTTCCCGAGTGTGGAGCTCGCGGCTCAATTCTGCTTTGTCTTTACGGGCGTAGCATAGGTTGAATATCAAATAAAAGGCGAGGCCATAATCATTTCTGGTGACTGCTGAAGAAAAATTGGTCAAGAAGTGACTCGGGTCGAGCGTCAATCGGCAAGTTGGGGCCTCGCGGCAGCTCATCACTCCACTCTCAGGAAGATCGCGATACTTGCCGGCGACCTTTCGTTCGAAGCAAAGGCAGACAGATGCGCAAAGACGGTAAAGACTGTGTATAGCTCTCATCTACGGAAGCTGAACTCTAGCATTCACGCAAGGAAAAGCCTACTCAACTCCCATGCCTATGCCCGTTGCCTCGTTGCTTGCGCCTGACTCGCACACTAGTCTGTCGTGTCTGTCATCTATCAATCCTCCATCCCCCAACGCCACCAAATGCAAGAAAGAATGCCAAGTCCCCAACGCCAAACGCTTATGCAAGTTGCAACATCCTAAGACCGCCTCGACCGCTCCGCCGCTGGATCTGACGGGCCCTTCTTCGACACTCCATTCTCGGCTCTACGCTCAGCCTCAGCGTCCTCGCCAACCGGATACAGGTACCAGCTCGGGCGGCGCCACACGTGTACTTTTCCCGACAACGTGCGGCTATACTGAAGACCGGGGCGCTCAAGCTTGCGACGTTCTTGCTTGCGTTGAGCAGAGCGCTTGATAAAGAACGAAAGTGGGAGATTCTCATCGCTCTCGCTACTGCTCCCCTGGTCCCCTTCGGGTGGACTGACGGTAATGGTCAAATAGCTTGGCACGACAGGCCGAGGAGCTGACGGGCCGTGAAAGGAGTCGACGTCCATGTCGTCTCGGAGACTCGGCGAGTGATCTGGAGTCAGATCTGGGACGTCCTCGACCTCGACTGGCAATGGCGGCTTAGTCGTGTCTGGCATGCTGTACGACCGGATGCGTCGCTCGGACCGCCTGAATGCTGATTCTTGAGAGGTCATGAAGTCGTCCCATTTGCTCGGTAAGCTGTCATGCTCCTCCTGAGCGCGCCGTCTGTCGCTGTCGAAGAGCGCAAAGTCTGTGATACCTGCGTTCCACTCAACCTCCTCTCCTTCATCGTCACTGTCGTCAGCCCAGTCGTCGTACCCCATGACTGGCGAAAGGTAGTAGTCCTCAGGATGGTCTTCTAGATCGTCCAGATCGTCCTGAAAATGATCAAAGACTGGCTTACTTCGGCTAGCCGCAGACATGGACCCACGCTCGGTTGTATCTGCTGTCGAGCCATCAGGTATGATCCAGCTGGTAGGAGGCCACGTGTATGTGCGCGCCAGGGCTGGTCGGGGTGATGTGAGAGCGGTATGCATAATAGCGGCTGTGATGGGTGGCACGCGACAGCTTGCTCGATGCAGGTGGCGCGGTACTGTGGGAGGAACCTGCGCGGCGCGATGCGTTGTGTGATGCTGCAAATCTCTGACCACACGCACCCGCGCTCGGTTGTCGGATTGCAGCCCGACAGGCACAGTTCGCTGCAGCAGGGTTGGGGTATACGCGGTATTCGCCCGGCGCGCAGGCCGGTCAGATCAGGTCGTGCTAGGAATCCCGTGGTATGAGCTTGCTAGCGTGGGGAATGCTGCGTGTGTTTTATGATGTATTCAAGTAAAGATCAGAACGAGCGACCAGAGGAAATGAGCTTCTCAAGCCGACCGCGGGTTCGGGGGATAGGCACCACATATGTAGGATGCCTCGTCAATAGTCAAGCCGCCTGGAATCTCGATCTGGAATGGCGGCGTGAAGGCGCAGCGTGACTGATGGGACTTGGGGCGGACGACGTCTGTCAGGTGTGAGACACAGGCGCGTAGGCAGCAAGGCCACGCACGCTACATGTAGACCATCAAACTTCCCCGGGACTCATCATGCGTCAGCCGCGATCCCCTGCGCTGAGTGGTACGATGAAGCGCGCTGTGAAGAGTGTTCGTATGGACTCCTGCAGGAACAGGTCCGTTTTCCTGCTGCAGATGCGCGTCAGGCGCATTTAGCGCGCCAGAACGGGCAAACCGCAAAGGGCCATCATGTTGCTGCCTTGGGCGTGGTGGCGACATCTGGGCAGACTGATGATTGACCGTTGTGATAAGCCAGCAGGCCAGCCGGTCTTGTGGAGGAGGCACTTGGAGACGTGGTGTGCGGGTAAAAGACGCGAGTGGGTGTAGGAGGCAGGGAGTCATGAGAACGCCTCGTCAACGTGCAGAAGGATCGACGCCGCGCTCCCGTCCGCTTGCGTCTCTCGGCCAGCTCTCCGGGAGCCCGTGGAGGCGTACGGCACCTCGCTCAGGTGCTATGCATAACGAACGGCATCGTTCGGAACACCAGCAGTCTGTCGGCGGCGTTCATGCGTAGGACTGTCAGGTCTATCGAGGATAAACAGATGTCCCCAGAGGAAGTATCTCGGCCCGGGCGGTACGAGCCGACGTCGATCATATATTTGACTTTGGGAGGCAGAGCCCAAACGGTAGAGGGAGGCGGACGTATTGCCTGAGGCGGTCAAGCTCATATAATCATCATTCAGATCAATCAGAGCGACGAAGCAAACATCTCAGAGCGCACATTGACACACTGGTGCATTCTATTCAGGTGGCAGCTCTCCATTCTGGTTATTGTGTCTCAACCTACTATATGTTCTATTTTGCCGGATGGCACTGGCCCATACTGCTGGCACGTCCGCAATCGCCGAACTCATCGCCCAAAGCAAATGATGGGCTCTTGAGCTGTTGGCTTGAGAGCACAGTCATCGCCGTATAGATGCTGTAGACTTGACTATGCCGCCCCTCCCCCAAAAATACATCTCTCATTGTCAAAAGCTGCAGTCACCGTCAGCGACGTGAGCGGCGTCCTCGTCCTGCTGGCGACGCTGAGCACAACCAGGTCGACTTCTTGGCCTCACGCTCACAAAACGTTGCTGCCATCATACCCGAAGTCATCCTCGCGCACTTCGTATGGTGGAAGCTCTCCCGGCTTCAGGTGATTGGGCAAGACCGTACGACATGTCAGCGCGAAGCGAAGGAAGCCCTCTGGTGCCACCTTGTGTTCGAGGTACTTCTGAATATCATATCCATCCATGACAACAATGTCACCGTGGTTGAGGGTGATGTTGACCAGATCGCCGGCCTTTTTGTTGCGGTCCGCATAGATTCCAAGGCCCTTAGGCAGGGCCTTCAGACGCCTCTGGTACTCGGACCTATCGGACACCGTCTGAAGCTCCTCCCATGCCTTGAGACGCTGATCGTACTTCACACTGCCAGGGATTGGCTTTTCCTGATTGAACACGCCGGTCTTGGAGCAGCCAAAGTGGTACTTTGCCTTCATGCGAAGGGACATCTTTGCTGATCCTCCAAGTGACAGCGTGGTGATACAGGGACCAAGGCCTTCTTCGCCATCATCGTGGTATTCGATCTTTTGGCCTTCAAGGTAGGCGAAGATGAGCTCCTCATTGAAATCAGTGTTGCCTTCCGGGTCCTTCATCAGGTTTTTTGCAGCCCATTGTAGACGCGAACGACAGGCACGAGCCGCGCGAGGCGCATCCTCAAAAGAACGAGACGCACCGCCAGCCACAAACTTGTACGGCATTCCATAATTCACTGAAAAAGCAGTCATGAAGTCGCCAGTCTCCACGCCGCCTTCATCCGGCTGTGTCCCCGCCTTCGAAGGGTCGACAGGCTCAACAGGCTCATCTGTCGGCGCGATCATCCCCATGTCGGCGGCGACTTTGGTCGTTAATTGGGGGTTTGGGTCTGCGCGTTCCAGAATGGGCGCACCGATAGTGGGCGAGTTGAGAACCTTGTCAGCCTTGTCAGCACTCAGCTCCGCTTCGGCGCAGTTTTCGGCTGTTCGATGAGCTACATCGCCATGCTCTGAAACTGGGGAAGCAGCGGCCGCAGAGGTTGTCTGATCCTCAGAGTCGGCTGAGATTACGTCCGCGCCAGCAGTGGCTTGAGACCGTGTAGACA
Source organism: Teratosphaeria nubilosa (assembly GCA_010093825.1). Classification (NCBI taxonomy): domain Eukaryota; kingdom Fungi; phylum Ascomycota; class Dothideomycetes; order Mycosphaerellales; family Teratosphaeriaceae; genus Teratosphaeria; species Teratosphaeria nubilosa. The sequence continues at coordinate 35,438 of ML995933.1, forward strand.
CCATTTCCACTTCCCTTGGAATTGACGTTTGAGCCGTAGATGATTTGATCGACTCCGCAGCCTGCGCACCCGCTTCTGCTGTCATTTCGGCACCAAGAGCGTTTCGTATCGGCTGAGAAGCCCAAGCTCCACTCTCTTCATCAGAGACACAAGCAGCAAGCGAGTGGGCAGTGTCTGTGGCTCCATTAGGCTGTGCCTCTGCGTCAATTTCCACGTCAGTGCTGAGCACTGCTGCCTGAAAAGCCGATCCTGCATCATCTTCCATCCTGCGAGATTGAAGCTGCGCGACTGCATCAACCGACTTCGGCCCAGCGTCTTGGCCGATAGATGGAGGTATCAGCACTTGAAGCTCGCTCGACGGCGTGGGCAATTGGTCATTCTGCATGCTGGGCGATTTCGTGGGTGTGGTGAGCACGTCGCTAGCTGTCTTTGCTGCCTTGGCCTTCGATCCCGAGCCTCTCTCAACTTTGAACCTCCGACGTTCTAGACCCATATCCTTGACTTGCAGCTCCTCAAACATCTCGTCTGGCCCATCGGGTTCGCCATTGATCCTCTTGTTCGAGACGGCATGTACAAGTTTGCCGTTGATGCCATCGACTCTGTAAGTGTAGACCTTGTAGCCGAAAGCAGAAGTCACTTTGACGCTGACGCACGGTTCGTGCTTGTTGCGTGCCAAAGAGGGCCCGTTGCCGAACGTATCCCATGGCTGATGAAGCGCAGTCTGCGTGACAGGCTGTTGGACCGCATCCAGCTTCCAGTCGCACTTGGAATTCACATTGTCGCAAACCCAGCCCCTGAAATGATATCGCGGGTTACAGCGGCCACATTTTGGGCAGACGATACCACGCGTGTTGATGTATGAAAGATGGCTGCCTATGGTCTTGCCAAGGTCTGGCGGGGGTATCCGCACGTCGTAAGGCTCGATCTCAGTCTCCCAGTTGGTGCGATGAAGTAGAAAGGCCGGATCATAATTCATTGGGCCTGTCGGTGCGCTCTCATCACTCAGCTTCCAGAACGACGCGCACTCTGAGTTGAGACAGAACCATCCTTCAAGATAGATGCGAGCAGACTCTTGATTGCAGTCAAGGCAAGTATGCTTCTCCATGGCACCGACGTGCTCACTCGACGGGAGATCACGACGATCCCGTGGCTCATACCAGGCAGCCTTGTCAGAATCCAAGCCCAGTCTCTCAAATCGGTACTTGACGGTAACATAGTCCTTCTTGGCCCTACCAGCTGTCTTTTCAGTCCATACCATGGTCGGCTTGTACCAGCCAAGCACACAGTATTTGTGCGGCATCTTGACAGGAGAGCCAACGTTCTTGTCGCCGCAGATGATGATCACAGGGTTCTGGAGTTGCATGTCGTTGAGGACAGCCTTGACCTGCGCTTCGGACATTGATTGATCTTTGCCTTGCACCATGCTCCCAGAGCTGTCAGACTCCATACTACCACCAGCACGCGCAATGATGACGCCGGTATCCATGTGCTCACGACAATGACCAACGCCATCAAATAAGAAAGCGTACACATGGCTATCATTGGCATGACAGCCACCTTGCGGCTTCTTGAAGAATGGGAGAGTCTCACTCAAGGCCTGTCGACTGTCCGCCCAGACTCTCGGTTCGGACGTCGGCTCAGGCTTGTCGGCCATGGGAACATTGCGGTGCTGAGTGAGAGCTCGAGACAGCTCGAGCAGTTCCTGATCCAGGTTAGACATATCGACCTCTAGAGAACGCGATGCCTGGGGGATGCGCTGGTTGTCAGACACTGGCTGCGTCGCTGACATCTTGCCTTTGCCCGTCTTGCTCTTTTGGTGTCCCTGCAATGGTCGCGAAGGTTCAATCATTTCCACCTTGCGGCCTTTTTCGACCCTGCATACACATTCTCTGTCGGCCTTCTCGCAAATTTGACATCTTGGCCTTTCTCTAGTGCATTTCAAGTGACGTGAATTACACGTCAAGCAGGCCGAAGGCTTCTCATGTGTGAGCGCACCGGGTGTGGCAACGTCTTCAGTTCGGAGGCCTCTCCTTCGGTTTGTGCCAGTGGGTGTCAAGAAGTTCGGCGGAGTCGTAGAATCTGGCTTTGTATACTTGGCAGGACCCGAAGATTTCCTTCTCAGTCTCGCGCTTGGCGTCGAATCTCCCGGACCTCCATCTTCCTCGTCATCTTCTCCCGGGTCAGGCAGCGGACCCAGTCCTGCAAAGCGTTCTGGAGGTTTCCTTATACGGCCAGGTAACGCTCGTGTTTCGATTCGGCTCCCGTTCTGATCACCTGCCACAGTCCCCTTCTTTGTCGAGGCTGGTGTGCGCTTTGCAGAGGCCTTCGCTGCTTTCCGGGCAGAAGAATCCTTACTGATGGCTGGCAAATTGTCGCCGTCTCCGTCCTTTACAGTCGACGACGCTGGAGGGCCAGGTACAGCGAGACCGGAAGATTCACCAATCGGAGGTGGCCCAGTAGCATCTTCCGGTGCGTCCGAGTCCTGTGACACGCCAGCCTGCGACTCACTGGTGACAGGAGCATGTTGCTCTTTCTCGAGAGTCGAAGCCGACTCAAACGGCCCCAGCTGGGCGAAATGCTGTTGTTCCCCATTTACGATGATGTCATCGTCATAGTCGGACAGCTCGCTTGGTGTACTGCTTCTTGAGGCCTCAGGCTCATCCCATGTTGTTGCGCTGGCCTCCATCGGTCTCACTGTATTGTCGAGATCAGTATTGCCGTTGGAAAGGTGTTTGTCGCCATATTGAGTCTCAGGCAGGTCCTTGGGCCGCTCAGATGTCTTTGGAAATTCAACTTCGAAGACCTGCATCTCTGCATGCTGCTCGGTCTCGGGCTTCTGTCCTTCAGGGCCAGGAGGTCCATCCTTCGATATGCGCGAGCGCTTCAATTCCGGCGTGCCCATCTGAACGTCATGAAGATCATCAGACTTGCGCTTCGTGCCTGCCATGGTCGCATTGTCCACAGAGCTTGGCATCGTCGATTCGTTCGGTGACGATTGAGACTGCATTCCAGTTTCAATGCGAGACCTCTTTAACAACTCCTCGAGCTCCTTTGCCTGACGTCGAGTCATTGTGCTGTGGTGTCGTAGTGACGAGGTCTCCACCTCCCATAGTCAATGGGAAATCGGTCCAGGCAACCCCGCCCTGCCTTTGGCTAGGCTTGTCGTTCGATTGCCAGGTTGCAGAAATGGACTTTAGCTGAACAGCGATCTCAGGATGAGAATGTGAAAAGGTCCCGGCCTCAAGCCTCTTGACACCGCATGTTCGTCAAGAACGAAAAGCAGGTACAAAGCCAAATTCCACGGCCTTGTTGCAGTTCGCTACCAAAGTCCGTCAATGAAGTCTTCCCAGCTCACCTGTCACCTGATCACGAGACTTTGGTACTCTTGACTACCTCATGTACACATCGGTGTTCGCGGTCTGTGAGCCGCAGTTGTCAATGGCAAGTGCCAAGTAAATGCGCAGGTCCCTGCTTGGAGGTAGTGTGGGGCAGCCGCAAGGGTGGGGGAGGAGCGATGGCGGATGGGACGTCTCGAGTCTCATTGATACTAATGGTAATGGGAGACTGCCATGAGATGTGTCTGAAGCTCGTTAATGCGTGATCGCTCGTTGTATTAATGATGATTGGGATGCTCAACATTATGCTCGTGATGGCTGGTGAAGGCAAGTGATAGTGAGGCACTCGCATGACACCGATCAATCACCGTTCAGCTGACTGCAGAGCATTTCCTTCGAGTGAGCAGTCAATCGCATGTTGCCTGTGATCAAGGTAACCGCACATCGAGGAAAGTGCCAATGTCAGCCGTCGGCTGCCAGTGGATGAATGTCAGTAAGTCGTGCGACGTAAGATGCGAATGAATGATGAGACGAAAGAGGGTCAAGTAAAGAATTTGGATACTCATACACTAGTACATAGCACCGAATCACACCTTGACGAGAGCAGCTGCACCTCGGAGTCTCCGCAACGAGTCACGCTCTGTCTTCCACTGATTCGCCCGTATGAACAGGATACAACGTCTCCGTCTTTTGATGTCGACAAGCCACATCCTTTCCCCATGCCGTGTACGCTCTGTGACGCATATCCGTAATGCTGTGCATTAAAGCTCGCCGACCTCGTGCCAGACGCTGGCCTAGGCATGTAGGTATCCCTCGCCAAGAGGCATAGCTCGTCGAGTCTGCTGTAGCGCAAAACAGGCCCATGAGCCAACTTTTGGCTATGATGAGCCAAGTTCTCACGCGCTTGCATGCGCGCTCTTGAGTTCTTGTCCCTCTCGGCCAAGAGTTGTGTGCAAAAGGTTTGCATGTCAATGTGAAGAGGAGCCGTGTATAATGGAAGTAGTGGTCACGATATACACGGATGAGTAGGAGGGTCATGCACAAAGCGGTCAATCCACCTCCTGTTAGTGAGGCCCGGGCACGCACAGCCTGGGGTTCTTCAGGCACCTGGCTGAATCGTCGTGCGGTGCGCACCAGCTACGCGAGAGCGGTCAACACCTTGGAGGGATCACCAACAAAGCTGCGCCTGAAGGCCACAATACGTGCGGCAATCTTCTCGACATCGCGACCGTCGTTGGTGTTGCGGAGCTGCTTGATGACGGCAGTGAGACCTTCTTTCCACCTCTTCTCTTCTGCAAGATTACCAGTGGCAGATCGGAAGGTTCCGAGCTCCTGTAGTATGCGTGAGTCTAGATGGTAAACAACTTGTGTCAGCCTCCGAGATCCGGTTTGAACTTGTCTAGAATCGTACGCGACACAAGGTGAATGGGAATAGAAAGGATGTCAGTGATGGGTAGGCACGTGTGATATATCGAGATTACGCACCAGTAGGTACCATCGATGCATAATGCTGGAAGTCGCAGAATCGATTGGTACATTGTTTACCCTCGAGTTCGCTCGGACAGAGATAGTCGTCCCAAGAGAGCAGGTGGGAGTATGTGAGGGATCTGAATCCGCCTTTCACCTGAGCAAGGTATTCAGGATGGAAACGATAATCTTGAAAGAGCATCAACGGGCTCTCGTATGGTTTGTAGAAACCGGTCGTCTTGAGGACGGCCTGCTTATGTCCCTTGCTCTTACGTCAGTTTAGCTATACAAAGTCTCCGACCAGTTCGACTCTTCGCCTTCTGAGCTTTCACGCACCTCTTCATCGGAGCCTTTTTTGACCATGGCTTGCTCCTCGTGGGGTGGCTGGAGCTCAGGGGCTAAGTCGTCGGCCGCATTTTGCTGATTGGGCAGTACATTATCGGAAATGGTCAACGGCTGGGTCGCAGTAGGTGCAGGAGCTGGTGAAATGACTTCCGGTTCGTAATCAGCTTCGTCGTCATCGTCATCTTCGTTGTCGTCATATTGTTCGTCCTCCATATCCATCCTATCCGACGAGGCTTGAGACGTGTCGGATTCGGTCTCAACGCTTGAGAGCACACTCATTGCGACTTGGACATCGGGGATCATGCCTCGCCCAGATTCCTGTGGCGAAGGTTCGGCCTCATCATTGTCATCGGCTTTTGCCACACTTGGCGTACTCGCAATGTCCATAGGTTCCCCAGACGTATTCTGCATCGGAGCAGCGTCGTTGATAGATGGAGACGTGTCCCTGAGAATCTGATCGGGAGAATTCTCCGCGGCAGATTTGTCTTCAGCAGCAGCCATGGTAGAATTCACGGTGACAATTGTGGCCGCCTGTGAAGCAGCCTTCCTGTCATCGGCCACAACGCCAGCGTCGGTTTCGAACGCATCGTCTGCGACGACTCGGGCATCGACCTCTGGGCTCGAAAGGTCCATCTCGACATTATGGTCACTCGCAGAATTCATGGTATGAGGCTGCTGAAGCTCTGCGACATCGTCCAGCCCAATTGACTTTGCGGCGATGAGGTCACGGTCGCTGTCAATCGCATGGACTCGCGGTTCATCAGAGACAGGCACCACACTGCGAATATCGGTCTTGACGGGTACTGTCTTCCCAGACTGGACGGCTTCGTGCAGCTCTCTAAGTCTTTTCTCCAGCATGGCACGTTCTTCCTCGCGAGCCAAAGCTTTGGCGGACCTTCCAGCACTGGAATTGCTTTGGGCAGGGGATTCAGCCTCTGAGATGCCATTCCCAGTATGCCCACGATCGACCGCGATCATGGAAGACGGCGCTTTCTCGTCTCCGACTGGTTGGTGAGCGGCTGGTGTGCTGTTTCCAGAAGTCTGCGCCGCTGCCTTCTTCGCCTTCGTACGAGCCTCGATCTCGGCAATGCGACGCTTTTGAGCCTCAATCTCCTTCATCTTCAGCTCGTATGCTGATAGCGTACGAGGTGTGGCAGCTGTGGGTGTGCCTGGCGCAGATACGCCAGTTCTGGAGGGGAAATTGGGAATGTGGTCAGGACGCTTGTGTGTGGCAGTATCGCTGTCCAGCTCCATGGCGTCTTCGTCGTTATCGTCCTCGTCTTCACTGACTTCAATGACAAGCCCTTCGCTCTCACTGCTGCTCCGACTTTGACCGAATGTCGTCTGCTTAGCCTGTTGATGGGTTGCAGTGAGAGGGGCTCCGTTGGCTGCGTTGCTGAGGCGAGACATGTTGGGAGGCCCAGAAGGACTGGCGACAGAGGGATATGCATTCGCAATAACAGCACTTGGCTGTGATGCTGTAGGGAAAGCGGTGATCGGTTTGCTGACCGAAGCTGGTTGTGAGACGACAGAAGGCGTGAGTTGCACTGGAGATGGCGCCATGAAGAGACCAGGCAGGCCGGGAAACGGTCGTCCCGGCGTGCCAGGCATTGATCTCGACGTTGCAGACACAGGCGCTGGCTGTAGTGGCGGGATCTGTATATGGACCGCAGGCGACGTGGAGATTTGGGACACTGGCTCAGCCTTGGCCTGGATGTCTGCGATGCCCGCACCTAGGCCACCGCCTGGGGCAGTACCACGGACAGGGCTGGACGCTACAGCGGGGTCACTCGAGGCTAGACGTTCTCTCTCCCTTGCCTTTGCCGCATTCTCAGCTCTGAGTGCCTCCATTCTCTGCTTGAGCTTCTCACTGTCGAACGAGATCTTTTTCGTAACTGCAGCTTCTCCAGTAGGCTGATTCGTGATCGCTGTAATGGCAGTCTGCAGTGGTGGTGAAGTTTGGCTGACGCCTGAAGGATTACCTGCTGCTGAGTCCGCTCCCTCGACAGCCGGAGTGGCAGGTAGTGGGGAAGGGCCGCCTGCTTTTTCAGCGGGCTTTGCAGCCGATGACTTGCCCGCCTTTGCAGCAGCAAGCTTAGCTAGATAGTCTGCTCGGTTTGCCGGCGCTGGTCTAGCTGGCGGAGCTGGCCTTCTCGTGACGGTCACCGTACGGGGCTCGCCTGGTGTAGACTGGGCTGATGTTGATGTTGTACCGTTCAATTGCGCTGGCTTAGCTGTTGGAGCACTGCTGCCATTGACGCTCGGGCGTGGGGTTACGGGAAGCTGCATGGATCTATACATCTTCTCCAGAGCATTCCTGTTCGGCACATGCTCGGCCAGTTGGTCGAAAGTATAGCCCGCCTTGTGCATCTGCAACACGAAGCTGCGCGCAGCCACACTCCTGTCCGAAGGTCGCGCAGATAGGCTGCCGCTGGCACTACGATGCAGATCAGGTACAGCAGGATTTGAACTCCTGCCAACTGGCTCGGAGACCTTGCGCAGTTTCTGAGAGGGCGGTGAGCCGCGACGTTCCTCAGCAAAGGCGCGGCTGTTGGTCAGTATCGCAGGGCGACCATACCGCTCCATCGGACTGGGACTACGCTTTCTAGGCCCAGTCGGAGGTGGTCGCAAAAAGTCGCGCCCGGCAGTGTCCGGCTCCTCGCCTTCCTCAAGCTCGCCCTCCTCCTTGTCTGTTTCCACGTCTTGCGGCTGCATCGGAGCAGTGGCCTGAGGCACATTCTGAGGCGCGTTACTCACTGTGGGCGCTGGAACAGGTGGTGGCGCTGCCATTGAGTTCGCGCCCGGCATTGGTGGTGGCTTAATCAAACCCAACTGAATCAACTGCGCGACGGCAGCAACCTGCTCCGGTGTCATAGACTGGAGCACGGACAAATCAATGCCGGCCGGTAAGGCTGGCGCATTATGCGGTGCTGGGGGGACTGACGGCTGACTGTATCCATTTGGCTGTGGTTGTTGCTGGGCCCCGGACCCAAAGGGCAAAGACACATTGTTCTGTGCCATCGGGCGGATGCTGATCTTCTGTTTCGCAACAGCAGATCTGATAATCACCACTCTTGTAGCTGTACACGCTCCTGATAAAACATGATCATCGAACAAAAGTGACGGAGTTCCACTGATCCGGTCCGAATGTTTCTTCACTGCTCAATCTCAATGTCAGGCATGCACCCGCCGCCTCGGCACGTGCCTGTCGCTCGCAGCTGCGCGCCGGATGTATACTGCTCCCTTGAGGAATCGCAAGTCAACCTGGCTGTACTGTGTGAAGGACGTGGGGATGCGACGATGCGAGTTGAAGTTCGGCGACGCGAAGCAGCCAAGAATGCAATCGACTCCCAACATGAAGGTGCAGACCGCACGGACCATGCAGCTCAAGCTCTTAGCGCGCGGCCCGGTTCCCTTGGTTGCTCAGGTTGTTTGGGCCCGTTGTAAACACGCGAGCTTTCGATTAGTAGTGAACTCAACCACGGCAGTCCCTTGGCACGACGACTGCTTTCTCACGCCTTCTGGCCCTGGAGTCGGCCTCTTCACTGTACATAATCACGCGTTGTTTGGATTCGATGAATTTATGTTGCAACGGCTGATGGACCGGTAACACAGCGAGTCGAGGCGCGTCCCATGGTACGCGTGTTTAGATCACGAACATGAGCTTGCAAGCACAAGATGGGCCGCGATGGCGCATCAGTCCATTCGGAAGAGGAAAGGCGGACACACCGTCGCCAGGACCGCCTCCGGGCCATGCACGACCCAAGTCCAGCATAAATATGCAATCATCACTGGGCTCGCCAATCGGCCACGTGCGGACTCAATCGGTCTCAGATCTGCGAGTCGGCAGCTTGAGGCGCACAGGATCGGTGAGGAACAGCACGCCGGCCGGGACCTTCGCGCCGCAGTTCATCAAGCAGGAGGGTCTGGACGGCGTGGAGGACAGGGTGCGCGGCATAGAAGGCGAGAACGATTTGTCCGGCAAGCGATACGTGTGGCTTAGAGATCCAGAGACTGCATTCGTCCGCGGCTGGGTAATCGAGGAGCTACCGGGCGACATATTACGAGTTCGATGCGACAATGGCAGCCAGCAGGAGGTGCCGTTGGACAGCGTCGACAAGGTGAACCCGGCCAAATTCGACAAGGCGAATGATATGGCCGGATTGACTCATCTGAACGAGGCATCAGTGCTGCACAACCTGAATCAGCGATACCAGGCAGACCTGATCTACACGTACTCCGGTCTGTTCCTGGTCGCAGTCAACCCGTACATGCAGATACCGATTTATGGACGGGACTATGTCAGCATGTACAAGGGCCGAGGCAGGGACGAGACGAGGCCGCACATCTTCGCCATGGCAGACAAGGCGTTCAGTAATCTTGTGGAGGAGGGCGGCAACCAGTCCATCTTGGTCACCGGGGAGTCAGGTGCTGGCAAGACAGAGAATACGAAGAAGGTGATACAGTATCTTGCCGAGGTGGCCCGGCAAGACAGACAACGCACCATATCGGGAGGCAATCAGCACTCAAACCTATCGGAACAGATATTGCGCGCCAATCCGATCTTGGAAGCATTTGGTAACGCGCAGACCGTGCGGAACAACAATTCCTCGCGGTTTGGCAAGTTCATTCGAATACAATTCACGAGGTCCGGGCATATTGCAGGCGCGTTCATCGACTGGTACCTCTTGGAGAAGAGCAGAGTAGTGCATATCAATCCCAGAGAGCGTAATTACCACATCTTCTACCAATTGCTCCGCGGGGCGGATCAGGGAATGCGGCAAGACTTCCTGCTGGACGACCTGGAAACGGAGGACTTCGAGTATACAAGACACGGCAACGACACGATCTCCGGCGTTTCAGACCACGCCGAATGGAATCTGCTGCTCGAGGCCTTCCACATAATGAACTTTTCGGACAAAGAGCAACGAGCCGTGCTACAGACCATAGCAGCCGTGCTTCACCTAGGCAACATCAAACTGCAAAAGGAGAGTCTGCGCGCTGACCAGGCTGCGCTTGCACCAGATGCACGTTTGTCTGTGAGCAAAGCATGCCAGCTGCTGGGAATCGACCCAGAAATCTTTACCAAGGCTCTCCTCCATCCGCGGGTACGAGCCGGTCACGAATTGGTCGAGAAGGTTCAGACGCCAGAGCAAGTGCGCTCTGCACTGGAGGCACTTTCGAAGGGTATTTACGAGCGTGGATTTGGAGACCTCGTGAATCGCATCAATCGACAGCTGGATCGCACGTCTTCTGCTTCCTTTGCCGAAGACACCTCGTTCATTGGCGTGCTTGATATTGCAGGTTTTGAAATCTTCGAGGAGAACAGCTTCGAGCAGTTGTGTATCAACTACACCAACGAGAAATTGCAGCAGTTCTTCAACCACCACATGTTCGTCCTTGAGCAGGAAGAATATGCCAGAGAGCAGATCGAATGGAAGTTCATCGACTTCGGCAAGGACTTGCAGCCGACCATCGATCTCATTGAGGTCACCAACCCAGTCGGTATCTTCTCTTGCCTGGACGAAGACTCCGTGATGCCCAAAGCCACCGATAAGAGCTTCACTGACAAACTCCATCATCTCTGGGAAGGAAAAAGCACAAAGTACAAGCGCAGTCTATTAAATCAGGGCTTCATGCTCACGCATTACGCGTCGCAAGTCGAGTATTCGACTGATGGCTGGCTTGAGAAGAACAAGGATCCGCTCAATGACAACGTCACCCGTCTCCTGGCTGGGTCCAGCAACAAGCACGTCGCGCATCTGTTTGCTGATTGTGCTGAGGTCGATGATGCGGAGGGAGGTGGCCGAAGTCGAGTGAAGAAGGGCTTGTTTCGTACTGTAGCGCAGCGGCACAAGGAGCAGCTCGCGACATTGATGAGCCAATTGCACAGCACTAAGCCTCACTTCGTCCGATGTATCCTGCCAAATCAGAACAAACGACCCAAGCAGTTCAATGGACCGATCGTTCTGGATCAGCTACGATGCAACGGTGTGCTCGAGGGTATCCGCATTGCTCGGAACGGCTATCCCAATAGACTGCTGTTCGCCGAGTTCCGCGCACGATATGAGGTGCTCTGCCGCAACATGCCCAAAGGATATCTGGATGGCCAGACTGCCAGCAAGGCGATGCTCGAGCAACTCAACCTCGACAGCTCCTGGTACCGTGTCGGTCTTACCAAGGTCTTCTTCCGTGCTGGTGTGCTCGCCGAGCTTGAAGACAGGAGAGATGCGATGATTCGCGACATCTTCGAAAGGTTCGCTTCCGTCGCTCGTGGCTTTGTGCAGAGGCGCATCTTCAAGAAGCAGCTGCATCGTGCTGAGGCGACTCGTATCATCCAGCGCAACTTCCAGGTCTATCTACAGATGCAGGCGAATCCTTGGTGGCGACTGTTTGTGAGGATGCGGCCACTACTTGGTGCCACGAGGCAGTCAAACGAGGTCAAGAAGCGCGAGGACGAAATCAAGAAGTTGCATGAGAAGATGCTGCTGGAAGAGCAAGATCGCCAAAAGGTGGAAGAGGAGCGCAGGCGTGCTGAAGCGGAGATACAGAAAGTGCAGCAGACGCTCGAAAGCGAGAGGGCATTGGCTCTCGACAAGGAGGAAATCTTCAAGCGACTGCAGATCAGAGAGGCTGATCTCACCGAGAAGCTGCGAGGTGCTCTCGAAGACCAAGAGGCTTTGGAAAGTCAGGTCGACGCGCTCATGGCGGCTCGCAAGGCTGCTGAGGATGAGATTGAGCAGCGGCGCAGTCAGTTAGAGCAGGCCGGCCAAATCATTGGCAACTTGGAAGCCGACAAGACCGATCTCACAGACCGGATTGCCGAACTCGAGGCGCATCTTCAGGAGGTCGAGCACAGCAAATCAATGCGCAGCGAGCAAGAAGAGCAGTTGCAACAGGAGATTCGCATGTTGCAGAGCCAGCTCGGACTGAAAGATCGCAAGCTTCAGGACCTCGAAGCCAAGCTACTGGAGAATGACGAGAAGTTGGAGGCGAAGCTGGCGAGTACTGAGCGCATGCTGCAAGACGAGAAAAGACAGGTTCGCAATTTGGTTGAGGAGAACAGATCCATCCGTCAGCAGATGACCGATTTGTCAACCACGTCCGCAAGCTTCGAAGACGTGATCCGGCGAAAAGACAGTGAACTGGCAATCTTGAAATCCGACATGAAGAAATATCAAGATGACAGGAAGCGTTTTGACGATGAGAAGCATGCTCTCACTGCACAACGGGATCAGGTCTTGAGCGAACAGCGGGAGGTCCGAGCTCAGATGGATGCCTATCGCTCGCAGCTTGAGAAGGCTCAGCGGGAGGCGTCAGACGCAAAGAAGGCCCTCGAGGAGCAGACGTCGGTCAATGCCCAGGTCGAAATGCTTGAGGCGCAACTTCATGACATCAAAGGCGAGCTGTTCCAAGCACAGACCGACTTGAGTCGCGAGCGCCAGTCTCGTGACGACGTCAAGAAGATTGCGGATGCCGAGATAGAGGATCTGAAGCGCGAGTTTGAGGGACTGAGGGAGAGCAAGGTCACTATCGAAAAGGAAATGTATGTTCAGTCCGACCTCACCCGTAAGGCTACCGCAGCGCGAGAGAATGCAGAAAAAGACCGGAAGGAATACCAGACTGAGCTACAAGCTTTGCGGAAGAAGTTCATTGAGCTTCAAGAGGCGAAAATGGAGTGTGAGGCTGTCATTGAGCGAAACGTTCTCCGGCAGGCGAACGAGCGCCATGCTATCACGAGGCGCGAGCTTGATGCCAAGAGCCAGCAAGTCGAGGAGCTGGAGTCAGAGAGGTCGCATCTTTCCGGCGAAGTGCAGAAGTTGAAGAGTTTGATTGCCAACTCTGACAACTTCAAACTGCACCATGATCAGGAGAAGCAACGCCTAGAGCGCGAGCTGGTCACCATTAAGGGCCGGTTGAACGCATCCGAGAATGACAATCGTGCTTTGATGAACAAGGTACAGCAGAAAAACCTCGACATTGCCCGCTCGAACTCCAAGGTCAGCGATACTCAACGCGGTCGCATTGCACAATTGACTGCCGAGAAGACCAAATCCGATGAGGAGGCCAAGAAGCTTCAGCGCCAACTCGGAGATGCACAGCTCACTATTGCGTCCCTGGAAAAGAAGGCCGAGCGCCTGACAATGGAGGCAGAGGATCTTCGCTACGAGCTCGACCGTGAACACAAGACCTCCCGCTCGGCTGAGCAGCAGAGCTCGACTACATATACGCAGCTGGCGGAAGCGAATCGAAAGCTGGAGACTGAACGGCAGATGCGTGCGCGGGCTGAGACTTCGGTGCGCAACATCCAGGCAATCATTGACGCTAGACAGCGCGAGCTTGATGAAGCTCATGACAACCTGAGGTTGCTGCAGAAGGTGTTCGATCCAGAAAACGGCCGTCTGCCTGCGAACCTCGACGGTCCTGCTGGAAAGCCGGACCTCACAAAGACTATCGATTTGGCGCAGAAGCTTGAAGCGTCGGAAGCTGCGCTGAGACTGGCTACGGACCGCTTCTCGAGAGTGCAGGCTGAGCTCGATGAAATCCGAATGCAGCATCAGGAGGACCTGCAGGAGAACGACTACAAGCATCAGAACTCCAAGCGTGCCTTGCTGGAGGAGATGAACGCTAGCCAGGTCAATGCAAGATCATCGCCGGGACACTTAAGGCGAGAATGGAGTACCGAACAGTCTCAGCGGAAGCCTTTCTCGTCAACGCCACTCAACGGAACGCCAACCAATCAGCGACATATCAGCAAGGCGAGCACGGACTCTGCAAAAAGTGATAGGAGCGTGGATACCGTGACGTTCAACAACCGCATGGATCTCGCGGCCGAACTGGAGCAGGTCCAGAATCAGTTGCAGATGTCTGAGATGAACAACATGCATCTCCAGGCACAGCTTGATCGCAGTCCATCAAAACTGGGCAACAACAATAGTTACGATGAATCTCCCTCCCTGCGGCGCGTTGCCAAGCTGGAACGGGAGAACTTTAGATTACATGACATGCTTGATGACTCCGCCCAGAAGGTCACGGTGCTGGAGAGGAGCATCAGAAGTGGGCAGCTCAGTCTGAATGAAGTCCAGACAAAGTCTCATCAGGAGCTGTACGATGTGCTCAATAGTCAGGAGCAGAGCAGGAGATCGTTGTTGACTGCGCACAATGCTGCCATTTCCGAGCTTGTTGAGGCTAAGACTGCGTTCGATGAGATCAAGCAGGCGAAGACTGGTGTAGAAGTCGAGCTCAGGGATGCCAAGTCTGAGCTGGCCGACGTGCAGTACGAGCGCGAGCAGGAGTCTGAGGCACACGCACAGTTGCTTGAGGAGTTTTCGGACTTGCAGATTCGCCTGGACACTGAGTCGAGCAAGTTGGTCGACGTTACGCATAGCTTGAACCTATACAAGGCTCGGGCTGATGAGTACTTTGCCAAGCTTGAGACTGCTGAGGTTCACGTACTCAAGGCTAAGAAGGCGGAGGACTTTGCCAAGGCACAAGCGAAGGAGACGGAAGAGCAATGCGCACAGATCATGGCTGAACGCAAGCAGATGGATGCTCAGCTCGACGACTTGCAAAGGCTAGTGCAGCAGTACGAAGAAAAGGTTGCCGACCTCGGCGATGACCTCTACGGCGCGCTGGCGGCCAAGAGGAGGCTGCAGAATGAGCTTGAAGACTATCGGTCCCAACGTGCTATGGATATTGAGGACAAGGAGTCTTCGATGGAGCAGACGCGAAAGAAGTACCAGTCTGAATTGGCCACTCTGACTAATGAACTGGAAGTGGAGCGGGACAATGTCATCCACGCGCGCGACGAGAACAGCAGACTGCGGGATGAAATTGAGGAGTTGAGAAATAAGTGGGATGACGAGGTTCTCAACAGCTCATCATGGGCCAAAGAGAAGAGCAGGCTAGAGATAGCGCTCCAGAGCCTGTCTGATTCGCGTGACGAGGCTGTCAACGCACACAACGATGCGCAGGGTCAGATTGTCGATCTGCTCGGCCAAGTCAGGACTCTTCGCTCCAACGTAGACGATGTGGCAGCCGAGCGCGACGAGCTTCTCAAGCAGAAGAAGGGTCTCGAGGCTCGCTTGAAAGAAGCTGCAGAACGACTGGAGGCACTTGCCAACTCTTCCGCCTCGCCTCCGAAGCGGGACGCAGCATCTCTCGACCGAGAAGTAATGTTTCTTAAGTCCCAGCTGGCGGAGATGGAGGACATCGCATCCGCTGCTGTGGGCAGGATGCGCCGGGCCGAAGGCTTGGTGCAGGAGATCCAGAGAGACATTGCCAACGCAAGAGAGACGAGTGCACAGTTGCACAAGGAGAAGGCTGAACTGGAGAAGAAAGCAAAGGACCTTCAGCTGAAGTGCATTGATCTCGAAACCAAGGGTTACTCCAGTGGCAGTCAGGACGTTAGGTTCTTGCATGGGAGGATACAGGAGGTGAGCAAACCACCTACACGCTTCATCGTCGTCTAGCTTACTGACCCGCAATACAGCTCGAAACCCACCTCGAAACCCTCGAACGCACCCGCACAACCGAAGCCCGCAGCGTCCGCAACGTCGACCGCACAGTCAAGGACCTCGAAGCGCAACTCGAACGCCGCGAGAAGTCCGCCAACCTCCTCTCCGACGACCTCAACAAAGCCCGCGACAAAATCTCCCGTCTCCTCCAAAACATCGACGAGCTGCACGCCTCCGACTCCGACACCCACCTCGCCATCAAGCGCGCCGAACGCGAACTCCGTGAGGAGCGCGAGAAGAATCTGCGTCTGGAGCAGGAAGCCGACACCCTGCGTGCTCTCTCCCGCGAGTCGGTCCGTCGCTCGGGCACGTTGGCGCTCAGTGATAATGGCGGGGGCAGTCGACGCGCGAGCTCGATCGGCATGAGGAGTGTGAATGGGGATGGTGGGGAGGTCAAGTTGGAGGTGCCGGCCAGGAAGAGTAGTCTGAGCAAGGGTTTTTTGTAGATGGGGGGGCGAACGGGTACATATGGGTTGTGATTCGGAGTCGGGCGTTTTTGTGATTTGAGTTGGCGGTCTTTCGGGACGTGTGTTTGTGTGAGGCATTGCATGGTGTTGGTGGTGGCGGTGGAGGGCTTTGTTGTGGTGGCTTTTTGCGGTTGATGATCCAGGAAGTGAATGACGTTCATGGCAGGATATACGCGTTTGATTATTGTATAGGTTGGGTTTTGTAATACCATTCTGCGGCTTGTTGTAAGACCAAGTGGTGGCTTTCAGATCGTGTGCGTGCGTGGTGTGTGATGTGGCTGTCTCATGCGTCAACGGGGAGGCGTCGAGGCGATCCACTTCAGCCCGTCGGTCAACAAGGCACGACATGGTTGTCTCACAGCAGGCGCCTGACGGCATCTATCACGCAACGGGACAGGACGTATAACCTCGTCATCCGCACGACTCAACGCTCTCTCAATCCGTCGACCACTTCAGCAACTTGATCATATCACATCAACCCCTCACCCAACATGACCGCTCCGCCCCGCCCCACCACCCCCCAACCCCACCTCGCCTCCCTCCTCACCCTCCTAGACCACCTCACCCACGCCTTCAACACCGCCGACCAAGCCCTCGAAGACCACGCCCATCGCACGCTACAGATCCGCCTCTACAGGGCTTTCCTCGGGAGAAATCTCGGCGCCCTCATTGTTGATGCTGCTGAATTCCGTCGACTCAAGGATCTGCGCGATGAGGCTTTGCGGAGGCGCGAGGATGTCGAGGGGGAGATTCTGGTGGCGAGGAGGGAGGTCAGTCAAGCGTGGCTTGAGACTGTGAGGGGTTGTTTGCGCGGCGGGTGCGAGAGTCTCATGGTGTTCCCCGAGCCGCCGGCTGCGGTGGGTGTGTGCGAGGAGTCGGGGTGTCGTCGCGGGGCGAGGGCGCTGGAGGCTTGTGGGTGTGATGTTAGGGTTTTGTTTGGGCTTGTGCCGGCGGGGGAGTTGAAGGGGTGGAGGGTGCTGTGGCGTGAGTTTGGAGTGGTGTTGTTGTTGTGTTGTGTGAGAGGGGGGAGTGTTGTGCTGACTTTTGGGGCCGCTAGATCCGGATCGGTGGGCGAAGTGCGCAGAGGGGATTAGGGGGGAGTTTCAAAGGAAGGCGGGGGAGGTGTTTATTGTTGTTGATGGGTTGTATTGGGCGGCGGAAGGGGGGGTGTGAGGTTGTTTGGTGAGGTAAGGTGGGGGTGGAGGGTGGCGGAGATGGTCGATTGATGTTGACTGAGTCGTCTTGGGGGGCATGCTTCGCGGAAGGTGCTTTAGGGTTAGGGTTTGGGTCGGCGGAGTTCGATACACAGATGGTTAAGGTATTCGGGACTTCCTGCGCTTCTTTTTCGCGTCAAAGTGATGGAGAGATATTATAGATGATGGAATTGTAAAACGGACGATGCTTGATTGTAGATCTGAGATCAATGCATTTTACATGGATTTGTTTGGAGTAGGTAGGCAATGTTTAATGCCAACCCGATCATGGGGCCCCTCTCCCGTTATCATAAATCTTGACGCACCCACCATTATCAACGAAAGAGGCCACCACACATCAGAAACATCAGAAACAAAGACGAAACAGTCAAATCTCTCATACCAAACCACATTCGTACAAATCTACATTTACCCCCCCCCACCTCACCATCAAACCCCACATCACCCCCTCCCCCTCCCCCCCTGAAACAATCCATCAACAACGACAAAAACCTCCTGCGCCTTCCTCTGCATCTCCGCCCTCTCCGCCCCCTCCGGCACAACCGCAAACCGATCCGGATGAAACCGCACGCGCCAAGCTCTCAACTCCCTGGCGCTCAAGGAACCGAACAAAGCCTGAATGTTGCACGGGCAGGCTCTGAGCGCGCGGTCCTGGGCGGTGCTGTGGCAGGAGGGGTTCGAGCAGGGTGTTGCGGGCGGGTCGGGGAAGGTGGTTAGGGTGGTGTAGTCTGCGAGGCTTTGGGCGGCGAGGTCGAGGTAGGCGGAGGGCGAGGGGCCGCCGTTGTGGGTCCAGCGGGATCGGAATTCGGATTCTTGCTCTGCGTCTCGCATTTCCTCGTCGTCGTCGTCGTCGTCCCAGTCCTCCTCCTCCTCGTCATTCTCACGGGGCGTCTCCGGCCTGCCAGCTCCGTGATTCCTCGGCATCCCGAACTCCTCCGGCGCCGCACACCTCGCCATCCACAGCGCGTCCCAAGCCCTCGTCGTCTCCTGATTAGCCCTGTCTACCTCGCGGATCAAACTCTGCACCCGCCGCTCCAAAAGCGTCAGAGCCTCCTGAGCGAGTTGGTGGCGTCGCTGGGCGGCGCGAACGACGTCTGGGAGAAGTCCGGAGCGGGCGCTGAGATGGCCGAGTTCCTGGCCGGATTCCCACACGCGCGAGCGTCGGAAGGCCATGTCCGGGCCGAGGAGGGTTTGGAGGTCCTCGGCTAGGGAGGCGGAGCGGGCGGAGGCGGTTTCGTAGGCGGATTGTAGGGCGGCGGCGGACATGGTGGGGCAGGGGAGGGGTTCGTAGGTGGATTGCTCGCGTCGGGGGGATCGAGATCGATTGCTGGATTGTGGTCTGTGGGAGGGCCGCGTGGTGTAGGTGTAGTAGGTGGTGTAGCCTCGATCTGTGGTGTGGCTTCGTTGGCGGAAGTGTGTGGAGCGATGGGAGGACATTGCGGTTGGTGTGTGTGAGGTCTGTGGTGAAGTTGTTGACCGGCAACGATAGAGTCTTGAGGATGTGGTTGAAGTGTTGGATGCGTAGCTTGATCAGTGTTTTTGAGTCTGGTGAAAGCTGAGGCGAGAAGAATGTGACTTTCGATGGGCTTGATATTTATCAGGATGGGTTGAACAATGCATTGTGACCTGGCAAGAGAGATTCGAGGCGAGTCCAGACGACAATGAATAGTTCTCGCGAGCAGAATCGAATGCCAGCGCCACTCATCACAGTCTTCGAGTCGACAAGGCATTGTCTCGATGGCCGAAGCTTTCAAAGCTCGCTCAGACTCGACGGCAGGAAGTGTTTCCAACAAAGGCCATTTTCGTGCCCAACGACAAAGGCTTCACTGGGCTCGTCTTCGATAATGGTTGCTTCACGTGATTCTGTTGATCACCCCCTCTCCCTATCCACATGTTCGTACCCAAACGTGACCATGCAACGACACCATCCAGTCTCTGGCTTCATCATCGCCGTCAAGCTCGAGTTCATGGGCACACTTACTCCCACCTACCACCCCAGCAACGCGATCAAAGCGAAATACCCGCCCACAATCCCTACCACGGTGACCGCCGACAATATCCTGCCCTCCCACGTCAGGGTCAGGTAAGCCCCCAGCCCTACTACAATCTCCAACCGTCTCGCCGTAGCCCGTCGCTGCTTCCAGTCCTTCCGAATCGGAAACGGAGGCTTAACAGTCTCTTCAATCGCCTTCTTCGGCACGGCACAAGAGAGCACCACAGGTCTATGGTCACTAGTCGGCTGGATAGGCAAGGCGGCATACGCCCGGATCTGGATAGAGGGTGCGATGGTCTGCAAGTAAAGGACGCGATCACACCAGGATGGCACCCTATGCTTCGCCCACAACCACACCTCCTCCTCCCGCTCCCGCCTCCCAGGACCAACAGTCCTATGTACCGTCCGGCCATCGGCGAGCGTCTCTGTGACTTCCCTCGGCATCGCCACAGCTGCAACGTTGGCTTGCGCGGCGTTGGAGTACTTGTATGTCGGGGCAAAGGTGATGGGAGCTTCGGTCAGGAGGTGCAGGGTGTTGCCTTTTGAGAGCTCGCGGGAGAGTTGATCACGCGGGAGGTGGTGGGTGATGTGTCTGGGGTCGGAGGGGGGGTCGACGGGTTGGGGCCAGGAGTCTTGGGAGTGTGCGGAGGGAGAGGGCTTGGTGTCGGAGGTGCGGTAGTTGAGGTCGCCGGCGAAGAAGAGGTAGGTAGGTGGGGTGAAGATGGAGTGCTCGTTATGGTCTGGAGGGGTGTCGGGGGAGAGCAATGGTTCTTGCTCGTTGTCGCCGTGTGTGATGTTGTGAGGAGGTGCAGTCCCCGTGGCCTTGGTGATCCTTTCGAATACAAGACCCTGGCATATGCTCTTCCAGTCGGCATTCCTCCGCTCCCACCTCTCCTCCGTCGGGGCGAGATGCGCCGCGACGAATGTGTACGCGGCTTCGTCCCCACCATTGCTCAAGCCCAGCCGCACGCCAACGCCGCCCTTGTTGCCCATCTCCCACAGACCGCACCCGACTCCGCCCGACTCGATCCATCGGATGCGCGACTCGACTTCGGGCCGCGCGAAGACGACGATGCCCGTCAGGCCGACATTTCTCGCAATCACCGAGACGTACCTGCTGCCATCTTTCCCGAATCGGCCCGTCGCCGCTCGACGTACCGCTTCGGCGAAGTTGGCAAAGTAGGGGGCTAACCACGAGCCACCGAGGAAGCCGTACGCGATGGGGGCGAGTTCTTGCAGGGAGAGGACGATGAGGGCGGGCGGGAGGTCAGTGTTGAGGCTGTTGAAGAGATTGGCGGCGAAATAATCAATATTGATGGGGCTGCGGGCGGCATTGAAGGTCGTGAGGTAAATATTGAGGTCGGCCATGATTGATTAATGGGTATGAATTGAAATTGAGGAGATGTTGAAGCTCACCTCAGGGCAGACATGTGAAAGCGGCACAAACACGAGGCACGCGACGCTACGTCATGGCGCGGCTTACGGTACTTTGACCAAGAAACATGAACACGGGAGTCGCGCAGGACGGGACAGTATCTGCCCACGCAATGCTATCAATACATGCACTCTCTCGACGGTGAGTTGACTGTGCCGTCAACTCCATCTCCCCGTTGACATCCTTCGATCTTGCCATCAATACCTGTACTTCTCTTGCACGTCAACATCGAGGTCCATGACCTCACTTTGAGTCAGCAACCTTTTGACTTGACTAGCGCTGAGCTTCGGCGAGAGCTGCTGGTACACACACCCAGTCGCCTCGCACGCGTCGTGAATCATGGCGAGCAGCAAGACGGCCAACATGGACGCCCAGTCCAGGGCCAGCATACATGCCGGCCCTGACAGCAGTGGACGGGCGTCGAGGAATAGCAGGAGACGGAGAAGCAACCGCTCGTACACCGCATGCCTGCTCGACAAGAGCCTGAAGCTCGGCATATGGTACACCCTGATCACCGTTTGCTTCAGATGTCCTGAAACACCGCAAGCATTAGTCGACGACAGTCCGGCTGTGTGCCATTACTACTTCTCAGGCAAGGAATACCTGTCGCCGTACGCAAAGCCATATTACGATCAGTATGCTGCTCCCTACCTTCAGAAAGCCCAGCCCTACTTCGACATCGCCCACGAGAAGGCATACAAACCGGCGTTGGCCGCGTATCAGCAGCATGGTGCATCGGTCGTCGCCCAGGCGCAGGCCGTCGGATGGGAGCAGTGGGAGAAGACGGTGAAGCCGCAGCTCGAGGTCGCCAGACACCAAGCAGCGCAGCAGTACGAGGCCATCCTGGCTCCGCATGTGCAGAAGGTCCAACATGTCGTGCAGCCATACTACGACTCGATTGCCTCTTCCGCGAGCGATATCTGGGAGCTGGAACTGCAGCCCGTGTACAGGAAGTCGGCGCCCTACGCATACAAGCTGTACACCCAAGGCCAGAAGTTCGCCGTCGACACCGCCTTACCGCAGGCCAGGTACGCAACTGCTGCCACGTGGGGCTTCTGGACTCGATCGGTATGGCCGAAGCTGAGAGTGCTGTATGGCGAGAATGTCGAGCCGCAGTTGATGAGAATCACCGAGCGTCTGGGCCGGTACAAGGATGGGAAGAAGTTGGAGGCGGACATCAAATCGGCTGAGATCAGCTCGTCGCTGGCCGAGTCTTCGTCCACTGTGACATTCGCCGCTAGCTCTGCGTCCAGCGTGGCCAGTGCACCCATCGAAAGCCTTGCATCCGCGTTCACCTCTGTCACGTCTGCCGCGACCGAGCCGAAACCTACCCTGGAGCCCGCCGAGGCCTTCCGACAGGATTTGAAGAGCTGGGAAGCTGTATCGTCTAGAGCTGCAGAGGAGGGCGCCGATCACCTCAAAGAGCATATTGCCGAGACAAGCGCACACCAGATCTCGAGTCAGGCCGAAGGCACAGGCAATGCTCTCGTCACCCAGCTCGAGCAGACTGCTGAAGGCGCACTCAACAGCGTAAAGGCTCATATCCTAAGCATCGTCGCAGGCATTCCTGAAGATGCCGATGACGCCGCTTTTGAGCACGCCAATGACGACCTCACCATCGCCATCAGAAATGCTGGACAAGCTGTCAAGGCATCCGCGCAATCAGTTCGTGATTGGAAACAACGGTACAGTCATGATATCGATGAGCTGGTCGACAAGGCTCTGCAGTCGACTCTGGAGACCATCGATGGCATCCGCGAGCTTCGTCTGACAGAGATCGGTCGCAAGTACGCCAACGAGGGTCTACCTCACAAAGAGTGGACCAAGTACAACGACTTGAAGAAGGCAACGCAAGACTGGCGCGACGATGTCGCCAAGGTCGTCAGCAACAATGAAGATGTGAAGAAAGCCAAGGTAGCCGGCGACGACGTTGAGCACCGTGGTATGGCGATCGCTGAGGGCACCGCGAAAGAGCTTGCACGCTTGAAGGAGGTCGGGAAATGGAAGATAGCCTCTCAAGACGCTACCGACGACTTCGAGACCAAGACCGTCCCGCCCGTGGCCAAGAAGGCGCAGAAGAAGGTCGAGGGTGCCGCAGCTGCCGCTTCGCAGGCTGTATTTGGCAGTGAAGAAGGGACTGTGGAGGCGGCTACAAAGGCGGCGGCTGAGAAAGCTTCGAGTCTGTCGAGCAGTGCTTCGGATGCCGTATATGGCTCGACTGGATCCGTGGAGAGTCTGGCGAGTCAGGCTTCGTCGTCTGCTGCAAACGCAGCTTCCCAAGCCAGTGAGGCGGTCGTAGGCACGCCGTCCAGCTTGACCGACAGTCTTACGGACGCTGCGAGCAAGGCGAGTGAAAATGTAATCGGCACTCCATCGAGCCTGACAAACACCCTCGCAGACGCCGCCTCTCAAGCCTCCGAAGCCGTCATCGGCTCGTCAACTGGCTCTATCGAGAGCGCAGCCAGCAAGGTCTCGTCGTCCGCAAAAGAAGCTTCGCAATCTGCCAAGAGTGCAGCAGATGACGCGTATGCTGCCGCTGCCGGACAGGCTGAGCAGATCCCGATCCAGGACCCGAGCAAAGCTAGCAAGCTTGCCGAGCACGCCCTGTCGATGGCTTCCGAGGCGGTCATTGGTACGGAGTCGAGTCTGACCGACAGCTTGACTGACGCAGCGAGCAAAGCCTCTGAAGCGGTCGTCGGATCCGAAACGCCACTGACGGAGGGCATCGCCAGCTCGGTGTCTTCTGCCGCTGCCCAGGCAAGCAGTAGTCTTAGTCCAAAGGCGGCCAGCATCTTGGCGGCAGGCAAGGCGAAGCAAGATTCCGCCAGCAGCTCCGCATCCTCTCTGGCCAGTCAAGCATCGGATGGCCTCTCTTCCTCGAGCTCCATGGCGAGCTCCTACGCCAACGGCAAATCCAAGGTGTTCGCAGGTGCCAACGCCCAAGTCATCGTTGAAGCTCGCGAGCCCATTCTTGATGACATCGTGGACGATGACGAGGAGGACACTTACAGCGCGAAATTGCAATCTATCTTTAGTGCTGCAGGAACTAATGCTGCTCAGTTGACGCAGGCCATCCAGGATGCGATCAAGCCTACTCCAACCTCACAGGGTACGGTTGCGAGCATCAGCAGTCTGGCGTCTGCGCAGTATGAGAGCGCCATTGAGGCCGCCAGCTCCGTTCTCTTCGGTACCAAGGCTGCAGAATCACACGGAAGTGCGGCCGCAAAGGACATGTACGAGAGCGCTGTCACTGCTGCCAGCTATGCGATCTACGGTACGCCCACGACGGCTGCCATGGTTTACTCTGCTAGCTCCGCTGCAGCCTCCATTCAATCGCAGGCCAGCAAAGCTACTGAAGACGCAGCCAAGGCAGCGAAGGAGCACTACAGTGCTGCGCTGAGCCAAGCTTCGGCCCATTACGAGGTTGCAAAGTCGAGAGTGTCGGAGCAGGTATCTGGGACGCCGGAGCCGATTCACAAGCAAATGCTTGCAAGCGTTGAGTCAGCTTACTCGAATGCTCTACACGCTGCCAGCTCTAGTCATTCTGCCGCTACTCGTCCGACTGCTACCGGCTACGACTGGACGGGATTGCTGAAATCGCAGTATGAATACGCCGTCAGCCAGGCCTCTGCAAACTATGATGCGGCCAAGTCTAGCGCCTCCGTCGCGATCTCGGGTACCCCTGAGCCGATGCACAAGCAAGCACTCTCGAGCGCCGAATCGATATATTCTGCAGCGCTGGGAGCTGCGAGCGACAACTACCAAGCTGCGATGGCGGCTCTGCCAACCACGAATCCCTTCAATCAGCCCACCGGCGCCTACGCGAGCATCAGCGCCACTGCCTCGAGCAGGCTGAGTGAAGGTCTGGCTGCCGCAAGCGCGCAGTACCAGAGTGCTAAGATCGCTGTCGGCGTTGAGCCGACGCCTATGCACCAGCAGTACCTCGACTCTGCGCAGGCTGCATACTACCAAGGGATTGGGCTTGCTTATGATAGGTATGCAATTGACAATAAACATGGAGTGGTCATTGACTAACAATATTTCAGATACTCGTCGTTCTTGAACGCAGCGTCCAGCGTCGTCGGCGCCACGCCCACAACCGGTTACGAACCTTATCTCGCATCAGCTACTAGTGGCTACAGCGCGTACCTCACCGCTGCCCAGAGCTCTTACAGCTCTGCTCTTGCTGCTGCGTCAAGCAATTTCGAAAGCTTGAAGAGCTCCGCGGATTCGTTTGTGCCCAATGTCCAAGGCGGAACCACCAAGGGCCCATCGGGTAGTGTTCTGGACAACATGTCTGCTGGATACGAATCAGCAGTCGCGGCTGCCAGCTCGCAGCTTGCAGCTGCATCCTCATCAGCCAGCGAACTGTTCTACGGCTCGCAGAAGGGTACTTTGGAGCAGGCTAGTGAGGCCATTGGTAGCGCGTACGATTCGATGACCGGTGCAGCTGGTAGCATGTACACAGATGCCGCATCGCAGGCCAGCTCTGCGATCTACGGAAGCGAGACTCCCTGGACAGAGGCTGTTGCGAGTCAGGCGAGCGAGAACTGGGAAGCGCTCATCTCGCGCGCAAGTGAGAATGTATACGGCCAGCCTGTGCCGTGGACTGCCCAAGTGTACAGCCAGGCTGGCTCGTACGCATCCCAGGCTACGGAGGCTGCTGGCCAGGGATACGCGCAAGCCACTGAGGCCGCGCAGCTGCAATTCGCTGCTGTGCAGTCGATCTTCTCTGAATTGGTCAGTGGGAAGGAGCCAGATTTTACCGACAGTGTCTACTCCAGACTGCAGTCTGCATACTCTACAGGTGCACCGAATCTCGCATCAAGTGCTTCAAGCTACGCCAGCGAGGCCTACGCTTCGGCTTCGTCCGCAGTCTCGGCAGTCTTTACTCCACCTGCTCAGCTGGATAGTCTGCTAGGCCAGGTCAACGCGCAATTGAGTTCCGCGGTCGATGCGGCCAGCCACCAGGTCTACGGTACCTCAAAGGGGTCCATCGAGTCGGCAACTGAAGCAGCGGCATCAGCGTACTCGGACGCTGCTTCTGCCGCCAGCTCCGCAATCTATGGCACCCAGATCGGATACATGGAGGCTGCGCAATCTTCCATTGCGGACGTCGGCCTCCAGGCCTCAAAGGCCATATCTGAAGCCGTCTACGGCACCCCGACCAAAACCATCGAGCTCGCACAAAACAGCGCAGCATCCGTCTACTCGTCCCTCACGTCCGCGGCTTCCCAACAAGCCGCCGCGGTGTCAGAGGCGGTGAGTAGCGCTCTGTTTGGCGAGGAGAAGAGCTACGTCGACAGCTTGAACGAGCAGGTGCAGCAGGCTGTCGCTAGCGCGCAGTCGAGGATTGCAGAGTTTGGCGCTGGTGCATCGCAGGTCGGTGCAGAGAGTATCAGCGCGGCTTCCGAAGCTATTGTCGATGCGGCGAGTTCCGTGAGCAGTGTGGCGAGTGAGGCAACGAGTAGGGCCAAGGATGAGCTCTAGGGGAGCTGGGTTCTTGGACTGGCGAGGAGGTGGGATGTGGTGAAAGAGGTGGGTGATGGAAGGAGAGTGGTGGCGAGGATGATGGCTACAAGACAGGAAGCAAAGGGAAGCGAGGACGAGACGAGAGGAGAAGAAACCATGCATAGTGGCTGGTGGCTGCTTCTTCTCGTCCTCGTCGCGTCGGCTTTGGGTGCGTGGCGGGATGACTCGGGGCTAACAGCACGGTCGGTACCTTAATGATGACGATGGAGACTGAATAGGCAAAACAGAGCAGAGAGGAGGGATGTTGCATTTTTTCTTTTAATTCTTTTTCCTCCTCCCCTTTTTCGAGACCAGCGTGTTATGCGCGCGTGTACACATGGAGATTTGCTTTGGGGCTGAGTGATGGATGGCTTTTATGCTGCTGCTGCTGTTGCTGCATGATATCCCCCTATGAGCTCATGTGGTTATGTCTAGTAGAGTATATATATATATATATTGTTTTTTTCTGTTGTTGTTGTTGTTGTTGTTGTTGTTGTTAAGAGGCAGATGGATACATGTACCACTGGCAGGGCGTGATAGTGTGTGTGTAATGATGAGTGGATTTCCTCGTGGATGAGAAGGTAGTAGAGTGGACTTTCCTTTTCTCTCCTTTTGTTTTTTTTTTTTTTTCCTCCCTTTTGAGAGTGAGTGTGCATCATACACCGCTTCGTGATGAGTCAGTCAGACCCAAGGCATGGAACTTCAAAATAAGACAGGCAGAGACAACTTGAGTGAGAGTGGGAACAATCTCCATTCCATATTTCCAGTGCCTTCC